>SNQJ01S0159149.1:5475-27376 GCA_010110895.2 Picea sitchensis | reverse complement strand
GACTGAGTGCCACGTGTCACTGCTGAAAAGGTTTCCTGGTGCCATGACCGAAGAGTGCACCACATGTCCATACTGATGACTGCCACATATCCTCTTAAATCGACGATTGAGATCTCCTTCGGGTCTCCGGGCTCCGAGAAAATCAACACTCAAACTTATTTTTGCTCGAAGCAAAACATTCGAGGCTAGGGCTCTGATGACGTGTGGCTCCCTGAGATCAATGACTGAGACGCTTTTCGGGTCTCCAGACTCCGGGAAAATCAAATCTCAAACTTGGGCTTCCAAGTTCTTTTCCCCGGAGCCATGGATTTGATGACGCATGGCCCTCTAGAGATCGACGAATGAAATCCCTTCATGTCTCCGGGCTTCGGGAAAATCAAATCTCAAACCTGGGCTCCCCAAAGATTTTTCCCGGCACTAGCGATATACCGACACGTGTCCTCATGAATTGAAGGACCGAGGATTACTTCGGGCCTTTAGTCGGAGCTCATGGATTTATGCCACATGTCCCAATGATGGGTGGTCCAAATGACATCATATGATGTCATGTCTGTTGATGTGTCACGATAAGGAGGGTGACATGGCCACGACCGAATGACCTGGAAAGAGTGCCACGCGTCATGCCTGATGAGAGTGTATCACGTGTTTCGGGTCTTCGGGACTTCGACACTTCGGGTCTTCGGGACTTCAGCTCTTTGGGTCTTCGGAACTTCGGCGCTTCGGGTCTTCGACGCTTTTCTAATTTTAAAACTCCCAAAGTAAAAATCCCGGAGTGGCAAATCTGATGACGCGTGGCATTCTGGATTTGAACGGCCGAGATCGACTTCGGGTCTCCCGGCTCCGGGGAAACCAAATCTCAAATCTCGCTTACTCTTCCATGCGCTTTTACTCGGATCTGTGGATCTGACGACACGTGGCTCTTGCTGATCAACGACCCAGATCCATTTCGGGACTTCGGGCCTTTGGCCACTTCGACAACTTCGGCAAATTCGGTGCTTCGTCTCTTTGGGACTTCGAGATTTCTAAGTATTTCTCATTTCAAATCTCCCGAAGCTCATTTCCCCGACGGCTTGGATCGACTGCCACCTGTCCCCTTTAAGATCAACGGTTTATATTCACTTTGGGGCCTTTTGCTTTGGCGCTATACTTCGCGCAAGTTTGCACTCGCGAACGCCCGTGAGTCGCTGATCTGGACTAGTCTTGGAATCTTCGCCATTGAAAGATTATAACTACCTTATGCTTATGCTTCAATCCCGAAACAGATTGTTAAGAAAGTTGCGCTTTGTGTTCATGGCTGTGGCCTGCATGATCGAGGATTCAGACGGTGAGCTGAGAAAACAGGGAGACCAGTGACTAAAACACAGGATGCGAGAGCTCGCCCTTGGAGAAAAACAGAAGGGCTTGGGGCCAAGATTTCACTCGGGTAAGATATTTAAGGAAAACCAGGACGCACAAACGAACAAGGGAAAACAAAGAACGATTTACAAGTCGAAGGGAGGAAAACTTAAGATTTGGCTTGCGACAAGGATAGAGACAGGGCAACACTACAGACTTTGGTATATCGACACGCCTCTATGGCCCTTATATTGACACACCCCTATGGCCCTTAAACAGCCTTATGTGATAACAAATGGTATTTGAACAATCTTTATAAGATTGCTTTAAGAGTATTTGACCAGTTTAATCAAACTCCATTGAAATACATCAAATTTCGTAGTATCCATTAAAAATAGGACCAAGTCTAGCTGAGACGATGAGTAAATCGACTAGACTACGGATTGAAATAATTTTTTTTGGAAACACACTTAAATATTTTAACGTTGACACTTTCACAAAATGTGTACAAAACCAGGCGAAGACGTTCAAAATACAGAAATCATTAAGCAACTTAAAACTAGAAGTTCAGCTGAAGGAGATTGAAGCTTCGACGTCGGCCTTCGTCTTTTAACATAAATTTTTGAGTGCAGTAACGCAAGGCTTCAAAACTATGACAGTTAAAAGAAAATAGCTTGGTGAATAAAGCTACATTCTCTGCTGTCCTGTTTTTAACTTACAAACCAACGCAAAGCTTTTCTCAATATATACATCACAGTCCTTTCTGGATAGCGCTCACACGCTGATAGTTCCAAACATCACGAAACTCGGCTCCACTACTTCCAAATTCTTCTTTCTGTGACAATGCAAAATCATTTTGAATGACTGGATATTCATTGAACTGCCAAATATCATCCTCCCACAGAGACCCACAGAAAACCTCCGTAGTCTCACCATAGCCATCCACGGCATCCGAATACATAATATCGGGAATTGAATCTCCAACGATATGGTTCTGCATGATTCCAAGGACATCCGGAGTAAAATGGTCTATGAATAAACCTAGCTCTCCGCGAACATCGTCGTAATACGTGAAGTGTCCTACATCAAACGTCACCGAGGTCGCTTCAAAATCTCCGTCTCCAGTTAATTCGCCTTGCTTATTTGAACCCATCTGATCACTGCTTCCCTTTTCATCGGTGTACTCGAAATCAATATCTGTTTGCGCCTTCAACCCAATTTCATCTCCCAGAGATTTTGTAACCCCGTTGAGCATCATCTGGCCCTCGACCTTATTCTCAGCATCTGTCTTTTGTGAGGACGCCGCAATCTCTGCAAACAATTCTGTGAATCAAATATAACAGATACAACAATACAGAGTCTTGTTTGTGTCAGCGATTTAATGCGAAGGTTTGGGTTATAAACTCAGGGCCTCATTGTTACCCGACAACTTGTTTACAATATATGATAGCTGGAAATCGGTAGATCACAAGAAATCCTGCATGATATGGAAACTTCCAATGAAACACAATCAACGCGTTGTTTTTCAAAGCCTTTTTCCTTTTGTATACTTCGTTGAAACGGCATTCGAAGGACACACGGAAACCCACCTCGCAGTCGAAATCATATTTTCCAAACATACAAGTTGTTATAGAAAATAAAAAAAAGGCCTTTCTCGATGTCATTCAAACTGACAACATTTCTCTTTCATGATCCGACTCTGCATCCAAGACGATGCAACATTCGCAGCTTTTTCCTTGCGGTTGAAGGTCGACAAAGATAACTATCTCGACATATTCGATTTGGCATTTAACTCTATTTTGCAAGTAATTGAATTCGTTGTTGTTAGCACTTTCCTGCACACTTTCCGTATACTAATCGACTGTACCCAGCTCGACAAAGCTGATCAACCTGGACATATTTGATTTGTGTTTTGCAAGTAATTGATTTCTTGGTACACATTTTTTATTAACCGGCTATTTCCAACTCCTTAAAATTGACTACTATCGACATATCTGATTTGGTATTAATCGTCCAAATTCTATATATTCTTCATATATTAACCGGCATTGCCAGCTAGACAAAGCTCCCACCATTTCAACCCTTTCTATATCAGGGGCATGTGAAATTTAAAAAAGAGATGGTGTGTTTGCAATCACGACCGCCACTCACCGACTTTGATATATTGGAATATAATATTGGAAAAATATGTCGTATACTTTTCCATAAATAATAAATGGCATTGTTTAACTATTCCACATAGTGCAAAATGTATATCATGGAAATGTTGTGTGCAACATGTATATCACGAAACATGGCATGTAGAACACAATGCATTTGTTATATGGACTGGTGAAAGATAAAAATGTATGAAGACATAAAAGTTTGTTACATGCTAAAAGTTTGTTACATGTTACTGGAAATTTTGAAATGTATATGACGGAAATGTTGTATGCAACATGTATATCGAGGAACATGGAGCATAAGTAAATGATGCTTGTTATGTAGAGCACCATTTATTTTGAAATATATAAAAAAATAAAACTATAAATTTTTTTAAAAGCATTTGTCATAGTGAAAGATAAAAATGCATGAAGACATAAATTTAAAAGGAGATAAGAAAACATTTTTATTTGAAGTATGTCAAAAAATAAAAGTTTGTTACATACTACTGGAAATTTTGAAATATACAAAAAAATTAAAGTCTGTTACATATAAATCGTAATTTCAATGCGTTTGTGAGGTAGAATGGGATTGAGGCTCCCGCGGGCCATTAGAGAAATATGTACAAGAAACAGGATTGTAGAAAGAAAATAGAGTGCAATACCTGCAAAAAAATAAATGGAAAGGTATAAGTGTTTGCCTACACATCTCTATTTAAGAAAGTGGAATAATTGTGTTGATAAACAAAAGAGGATGTGATCAGTAGACTTACAGTGAGGGTACATATGAGCCCTTTGTCTATTTGTTTTTGGTTGTCGTTTCATTGATGTCACCGACAACTGCAGTTTCAATGATGTCGTCGACGACCACTGAAATCTTGACAACTTCATGTTGTCTTTCGTCGACGGCCTTCTTCAATTCCCTTTCGAGCCATTCTTCAATGTAGCTTCTCATTAGGGCGGCGTTGATCTCATTCTTGATTTTTATGTTGAAAATATCATTTTCTAATTCTTTGAAGTCAATAGAAAGATTACAGAGAGCCTGATGAATTTCCTCATTCTGTACTGAATATTTGACTAGTCAGTCGTGGACGTGAGCTTGATCAAATTGAAGGATGCTACAAAAAATTTTCCAGAGACAAGGCCTTAAACATAGCAACCTGTTNGGCCTTCTTCAATTCCCTTTCGAGCCATTCTTCAATGTAGCTTCTCATTAGGGCGGCGTTGATCTCATTCTTGATTTTTATGTTGAAAATATCATTTTCTAATTCTTTGAAGTCGATAGAAAGATTACAGAGAGCCTGATGAATTTCCTCATTCTGTACTGAATATTTGACTAGTCAGTCGTGGACGTGAGCTTGATCAAATTGAAGGATGCTACAAAAAATTTTCCAGAGACAAGGCCTTAAACATAGCAACCTGTTTATCGAACTCTTGCCTGGTTAAGGGAAAGGAGTTTGCGATTAAGTCGGGGTCTTGGAAGTCGTTGGTTTTCCCGGCTAAGTCTATATTTGACAGCCTTGTGAATAATTTATCTTTCTTCGATATGGATTGTTCACATGACTGAACAATGAGATGCAGGTTCTTCACTTTTTATTTCCAACATGCATTCAATTGACCGATCCGGTTTTTGGATGGAAGATCTTGTTATCTTCTTTTTGTTTCTGTCATATTGTTGACACTAGTGACAAAAGAAATGACCGTTTTTAAAAAGATTTTTTCTTCATCTTTTAACTTGGCCTGCAAATGTTCGAGAAAACTATGTTCCCTGGTTCCAAGGGAAGTGATGGTTTGTGATCTTTTCCATGCCTCGGTAACCAGTTCCATTCTTTTTTTGATATTATTCTCCACATATCCTCTACAGGATGCGACTAGGGTGGAGGATGTTTTTATGTTGTCTACAGGGGTGGCAGGCATGGCTATTGCCAAAGGATTGACAAGCAATGGCATAGGAATGAAAGTGTCTTCCAATTGCTTGAATCAATCCTTCAGTCAGGCATTCTCGGTCTCGATGCCTCCAATGGAATCATGAAGTGATTCTCCGCTCGCGGTGTGAAGTTGACATATTTGGGATGACCGCATGTTGGCAAGGTCAACCTCTGAAAGATATTTTCCTTTCTTATTTTTAACATCTTTTTTTTTCAATTATCAATTTTTTGAACTGGCTATCAAAAACAACGCTCCCGAACATGAAGGATTCAACTTCGTCAAAATTTTCGGTAACGGATATGTCCATTGGACAGATATGGCGAATGGCGTCTCCGGGCTGATAAGGAAGAAGAGCATGATATCCAGATCAGTGTCAAGTTCCATGTTCTCACTCTGAATTTCCAGCTCTTTCGCCTGCCCCACATTTTTTTTTCTATTCTTCTCTACTGGAATCTTATGAGAACTATCAATTTTAGAGTGAGGAGGGTCGTTATCTCCTCCTTTGTTTGAAGAACTTTGAGTTTTTTTGTTGTTGTGGTGGGCTGTTTGAGTGATGATCCAGGATGTCGTACTTTTTGGAGTGTTATTTTTCGATTGAACACTCTTGTCACTTGGGCCTTTCCCCTATTGAGTGTACAATTTAGTGGAGCTTTGCATTGTGTCTACGTCGCCAACATCAGAGGCAGGATTGTTTCCGCCACTGTCTTTGTTTTCAGGCAGGTGTTTAAAAAAAAAACAATCGACGAGGCTAAGTGTCTGTAAATGTTGTCGAAAAGTATTATAGGGGTCAAACCCTCTTATGATTTCAGCATATCTTAGGTTGGAGATGTTAGAATGTGTTGTGAATTTGTCAATTTTGTTGATGTTTTTTAACACAAACTCCCCTACTTTCCAAGGCAGAGGAATGAACTGTTTTTTCTTCTTCTTTTGCAACAGATGGAACCAGTAGCTGTATTTTCGTGCTACTTCTGTAACAAACATTATGTCCGTAATGTGACATGGAAGGAGAGAAGGTTTTTCCGTGGAGCCAAAAATTCTTATGACAGTGTAATTATCCAAATGTTTGAGTGTCCCCTTCTTGTCCAAAAAACTGGTTTCCTATTCAGATATGTGAGGAGCATCTTCTCCTAACAAAAAAACTTTGAAAATAGACACAAAGCCATTAAAAACCTCATAAAAACAATGGGAAGCCTTGTGCTTCCACAAGGCCTGGTACCAGAACGTTACTAGGTGGAATTCACAGTTGACATTCTTGGACAGAGACAGTTCTGGAAACCGATAGGAATGCGCTATTGAAAAAACTAAATAGGACGACATATAAAATTTCTTTTCCCTTTTGAAGATTGACAATTGGGAATAGATTTCATGGGAAATTAGCCTACCCCAATAAAAAATGGCTTGTTCGTTGACTATGAAATACAAAATATAAAAAGCCATCCGAGAAACAGTTATTTTGGACTCTTGTCCCTTTATTCTTGTAAAAATCCAAGCAATTTTGCGAAATGGATTTCTAAATGAACTAACCTAGAAGCTTGTAATATCTTCATGAACTAGAAGTGGGTTTTCCAAAAAATGGGGCAAGAGGTCCAACCCGTTATTATGATTTTCTAGGAACTGTTTGCAATCTTCTCCTCTGAATGTCAATGTTGGCTCCAGAAATATTAGCATCTGGTGGAAGACCTAAGGTGACAAAGAAACAGAAGAGCGGTCCTGCAGTGGAATAATTATTTTGTCTGAAATAAATTTATTGGCGCACCAACAGACCAGGTCCTTACAGTCAAAAACCTCAGGGACACATCCTGCATGAGCAATACCAGAGGTCCAAATTACTTGGTTATCTGCGACAGAGGTTGAGTAATAAGAATATGCCTTGGACCACTGGAAGTTCTGGTCCTCGCGCCCGAAGATGTTCACTGTATCTCCATAGAACTGTTGTCGAGTTGATGCCATAAGTTTATGAGAACGTTGGTTTTCTCTAGATGAATGGGAAAGCTCCTCGAGCCTTTCGCTGATTAATGAAAATTTGTATGTGTGGTGCATGATGAACTATTAACAATAAAGCTTACTTATTGCATATTTAGAAATGCGAAGGTGGCAGGTATGACAAAGAGAAATTAAGGATTGGAGGTTTCGTGAACATGCAAAGGCCACGACGTGAGAACGACATTTCATGATTTTGAAATCAACACTCGGAAGGGATAATATAACCCTCCACAAATCTTGGTTTAACGCACATCAATAGGAGATCTCCTTGAACCTTTCGCCCATCAATGACAATTTATATGGTTCCTGAATGATGCCCTTTTAGAATTAAATGTCAGTAATTCCATATTTAGAAACAAGATATGTATACATATATAACTATTTTTTTTCTTTTATTATAGACAAGTGCGAAGGTGACGAAGACCGCAGAGAGAAAGGAAAGAATGGAAAGCTCTGAAAAGCAGTCAGACGAGATTCAAAAAAGGGTTAACGAGATACTCAGGACAAGCGAGTGTTCCATGGTCAAATTTTATGGATCGAAATTTTTTACTGCAAAATGTATAAAACATAAGAGATCATGATGGGGCAGTTCAACAAACGGTTTGTATATTTTTGGAATTCCGGCAAAATGGCTAAGTATGGAATAGGGAAATTGCTAATTGCATGCCTAGAAATAAGATCTTATATATAACTGGCAATTGTTAATTGCAAAGGGGAGCGGGCACAGGAAACAATTATTAGGAACTGAATATTTATTCAACCCACCAAACAGACGATCCGCCAAAAAAATTCAAAGAAATGGCGAAGTATGGAAAGCGAATAGACGAGCTTCAAAATGGGGTGACAATAGTTCCACAAAAGACGCGAGGACTCGACGGTTAAATTGTATTTCTCGGAAGTTTTCAGTGAAAAATATATACCACGGAAGAGGGCATGATAGGTGGACCGTAATACGGAAGATGGTATGATCTGAGTCCGGTTGTAAATTTGTATATCGTGGAAGTGGCGGTACTATTTGCAAGCCATGGAACAACATAAGTCCAATCTAGAGCCCGCCTACCAGGAATTAACGGTCAGAGAAGTTTCTTCGTATGGAATGGGGAAGCAGTCGATCAGTGTCACGATAAAAGAGCATGAGTGCAAGTGTGAACCCACAAGACCGCCCACGCACGCATCCATACATTTTTGAAAAAATGAATAAGTGACGAAAAAGATAAAGTTCAGGGAAAAGAGAAACAGATATTTGGCCAAGTATAGAAGATGGAAAACAAGGACTAATATATTCACATCTGTAACAAATATCCCATTTTCGTGGCAAGATATATACTTGGAAAGAATGGCGAAGTTGGCGAGAACAAAAACCAGTAACCAGGAATACAATCCACGAGTTTACTTGGTTCTTTCTTGTATGCTTCTTGTATCGCGGAATTCTGAGGAATTTTATTAGCCAACTAGCCCGCAAGTCCGACTGTCAATTTGTATAGTGCGTAACTATGGGTGTTGTTTGCAGGACACAGAACTATAGAGTAAATGTTTTTCCCTTTTAATATAGCTTATGTGGGGCAAATGTGGTATGGCTCATTTTAGCACTTTTTCATCCGTAAACAAAGGCAACCTTGAGCGTTCCAGCCCTAGAGCCCGTCTGTCAATTTTTATTTTGCGGAGCTCTGAATTCTGTTTGGAGGTCACAAAAAAGTATAAGTGCAATGTTGACCCAACCAGTGCGCAAGTCTGCCTGTCAATTTTTATATCGCAGAACTCTGGGTGCTAGTTGTAGGACACAGAACAATAGAGGGTCAATTTAAAGAAAGGGGAAGCGCTTGTTGGAAATGTGTGAATCCGCCAAGCCACGCAGCAAGGCATTTTCGGTAAAAAAATGATTAAGTAACCAGGAAGAGAAACTACAGGGAATAAAAGAGTGGGAAAATAGAAAGGCGGAAGACAGTTTTCGTAAGCGTGATTTGGTTTCAAAGAAGCCCCATTGTTGCAAAACCATCATTTTCTACTAATTGTCAGCAAATGCATTGTTGAAGATTAGATTTTATTGCAACCTATGCATGTAAGTATGTTCTTGATACATTCTTCCATGAATGTAACATATTAACTTAACTAGTAAACTTCATTTTGTGCTAATTTCCAGCAAATGCTTTGTTGAAGATTATATTTTATTGGAACGTGTGGGTGTAACTATGTTCTTGAAACATTCTTCCATGACTGCAACATATTAACTTAAGTATTAAACTTCTTTTATTATGGGTTGTTAGCATTAAAACTTAATAATTACATGTCTATAAACAAGAACAATGATTTTGTTGAAAGATTGTACATTGGTATTGCTATGTTCTATTTGCATTACAAATATAATTGAACGTTGGTTTGAAACTGTGTAATCCATTTTTTGTTTGCATAAAAGGTTGGTGGATTGACACAGTACATTGTCATATAATTGCTAGATGTCCCATCTTAGAAAAAATATCCTAAGTAAACACAATATCGAAGAAGTATGAGAGCACCAAACCATGCCAATGAGAACAGACGTTAAATCCAGAAAAAGGCAGCAATGAAGAGTCCAAGGCAATTTTTTTTAATAGCAAATCCATTTAAAAAAATAAGAAAAACAATGAGTATTGTACATCTATCCTTAGAAATTGGACCCAGTTCTTCGAGCCAAAACATTAAACGTATCTGCGACAAACACAGGTACGGGATCCGCAGTATGCAAGATCCTCACATTTTTCTCCTCGATGAATCATCATGTGCTGAAATTGATAGTTTTCAGAAGCTTCCCGTGAGGAAGAAGACGAAAAATGTTGCAGGGAAAATGGAATAGCCCTTAGCTGAAACCACCTCTGCATATTCGAAAACAATTCAGGAGCACAGGTTGCACGTGCAATTTTAGGGCCCAAATTAGTCCATTCTGGGTGGAAGGAGATGACTAGTAGAAAAATGTCTTGCAACAGTGGGAGTTTTGGACCTGATTCCTGAAGATGTTAATTGTATATCCAGAGAACATGACACTAGTCCCGCAAGTGAATAATTTTTTGTCTTGAAATATATCTCTAGGAGAATCAACATATCATTACTTTACAGTGAAACTCTTCCTCCCATAACGAACTAATTTGAAACTCTAGAATTCCTACTTTCACGTTGCAAAGCGGCTATTGCGTTTAGCGTCGGTTTCTTTTCTGAAACTCCTTTTGGTGTTGTCAGGACGACCATCACCGAACCGGGAAGTTGTGTCTATTACGGTTGATTTCAATTTGGGCACATGAGTGGGAAGAGTCTCTGCATTGCCATCATCCATTGTCATATCATCGTCCATCAGATCATCTTCTTCCATCTCGGAGTTCATGACATCAACCTCTGCACCAGACATGAATGCAACTGGGCAGGTTCTCAGAGAAGGCAAGGTTTCCTTGGAATTCTTTGGCTTGAAATATATCTCTCAATGTACCAAGGGACCATCTCCTTTTTTTCCCCTGGGCGAAGGGAGATGAGTAGTAAGAATATGCCCTGGAATAGTGGAACCTTTGGCCATTATGCCGCAATGTATTTACTGTATCTGGATAGAACTGTTGCCACAACTTAACAATAATTTTTGTTTGCTCGAGACAATGTTTGAAATGAAAATCGAGGAGGGATAATATAACCCTCTGCAAATTATGGTTTAATGCGTATCAATGGAATATCTCCTCGATCCTTTCGTTGATCAATGACAATCTCTAGGGTTCATGCAAAATGAGTTATCACCATCACAACTCACTAATTTCATAATTATAAAAAAGTGCGAAGGTCGCGGTGACGGCGAAGAGAGATAAATAATTAGAAATTTCTTAAAAGCGCCAACCCACCAACGCACAAAAAATAGATTGCATCATGTTTGAAATGAATACTTGGAAATGATAACATACTTGTGCACAACTCTTAGTTTAATTCGTAGTAATGAAAAATCTTCTCCGGACTTCCGAACATTAATGACAATCTTAACGGTTTCTACAGGATGAACTACTAGCATTAAATATTAATTATTGCATATCTGGAAACAAGTACGAAGGCATCGGTGATGGCAAATTGCGACGAAGCATTGTACATTTCGCGCACCGGCCAACCCGCAAAACCGATTCCAAGAAATACCTAAGTATGGAAAGCGATCAGGCGGATTACAAAAGAAAAAGGGTAGAAGATATACACAGGAGACATGAAGGGTCGATGGTCATATTGCATCTTAGTGACAGATATCGGCCGTCAATTTGTATGTCGCGGAATTTTGGGTGTTGTTTTTGCGTAGGGGAACAACAAAAGCGCAATGGCGAGAGGGCAATTTGTATATTGTTGAACCTCGGGTTTTGTATATAAAAGCATGAGACATTGGGGAAAATGACCAAGTAAATAGAAAGCGAAAGCATACGAGATGAAAGGGAGTTTGTTTGAAATTTTTTAAATCGCGAAGTTCGGGTGCTACTTGCAGGCGGCGGGACAATGGAAACACAATGTTAAATCCGCCTATGCAGGATCCTGCGTTTTGAAAAGGGAAAGGAGAGAGAAAAGAGAAACTAGAAATTTTCTGAGAAACGAGTAATACACACTAAATATGTACTATAAAGTATGAACATGAGATGTTATAGAGCATGCACGGATCTCAAATTCCATACTTAGCCACTTTTTGGTTTGCGGGTGCTCGGACTGGCGGGCTCTAAATTGGACATCCATTATTTCGTGGCCTACAAATAGCATTCAGAATTCCCCGATATACAAATTGGCCAGCAGACCTGCGGGGTGGCTCGCTCAAAATTGCACTCCTTTTGTTTTGTGTCATACAAATAGTACTCAGAGTTCCGCGATATACAAATTGATAGATGGACTCCAGGAATGGTAGCCTCGAGAGTGTGATTGTTTACATATGCTAATGCCTATTAAATATTGGACATTATCTAAAGACATTATTTTGAATACTAAATTATTAATATTAAATATTGATATTGTACAATTTAATTAGACAAGGAGGTTTGTACAATATGAAATGGGGAAGCAGTCGGTCGGTCAGGCTGGTGATATAAAAGTAAGTGAAATCTGAATACGTGAATCCGCCAACTTCCTTACCAAGAAATTTTCCGAAAAAAACGAGTAATACATAAAATCTAGTTTTAGAAAATACAAACATGAGATTTAATAGAGCATGTACTGTTCCCTCATTCCATACTTAAACCAATCTTTGGATCGCGTGTATTTGGGCTGGAGGGCTCAAAACAGGGCCTCTATTGTTCTGTTAGCTACAAATAGCACCCAAGAGTTCCGCGATATACAAAACAGGGTTGGCTTTCTCAACATTGCATTTCTATTGTTCCGTGTTGTTCAAACAACACTTGGAGTTCTGCCATATACAAATTCACAGATGGACTCCAGGGCTGGCGGGCTCAACCTTGCGATTCTTTAGAGATGGTGATCCCTATGAACTATGTAACACTACCAAAAAACATTATTTTCAAAACTAAAGTATTCATATTAAATATTGATATTGTACAATTTAATTACATAAAATTATAAAAGGATGTGAAATATCTTATTTCAAAGAACAACCCACGTATTCGCAAAATTGCCTTCCAAAATTTTTGTATAATATGAAACGGGAAAGAGGTCGGTCGGGTTGTTGATATAAAAATGGGTGGAAACCTGAACACGTGTATCCGTCAAGTTCCACACCTAGAAAATTTCGCAAGAAACGAGTTATACATACCAAATATGTACTTTTATGAAGTATGGGCATGAGATTTTATAGAGCATGTACGCAACCCTCATTCCATACTTAGTCACTTTTTGGATCGTGGATTCTCGGGCTGGCGGGCTCAAAATTGGGCCTCTGTTGTTCCGTGCCCTACAAATAACACCCAGAGTTCCGCGATATACAAATTGACCAACGGATTTGTGGACTATTTCAATTTTAAGGGCCTCGTATTGATGTAATAGCACAATTGGACTTGCATCAGTTTATGTTCATTACTTACAATATCAAACGRAGAAGCGGTCGGTCGGGCTGTTGATCTAAAAGTAGTTGAAACCTGAAGTCGTGAATCTGCTAACTTCCGTAGGTAGAAGTTTTCCGAAAAAYGAGTAATACATACTAAGTATGAAATTTTACAAGTTATGGACATGATGTTTTTATAGAGMTTGTACGGATACCGCATTTCATACTTGGCCACTTTTTCGATTATGGGTTCTCGGTCTGGCGAGCTCAAAGTTGGGTCTCTATTGCTCTGTATCCTACAAATAGCACCCAGATTCCCGYGATATACAAATTGACAACCGAACTTGCGGACCGGGTCGCTCAACATTGCAGTTCTATTGTTCTGTGTCTTCTAAACAACATTCGAAGGAAACAAGTAATACATACTAAAGATGTACTTCTAAAAACTATGGACATGAGATTTTATAGAGCATGTATGGATCCCTCATTCCATACTTAGTCATTATTTGGATCACGGGTTCTCGGGCTGRCGGGTTCAAAATTGGGCCTCTGTTGTTCTGTGCCCTACAAATAACACCCACATTTCCGCGATATACAAATTGACAAGCARACTTGTGAGCTATTTAAATTTTAAGGGCCTCCTATTGATGTCATAGCACAATTGGACTTGGGCCAGTTTATATTCGTTTATTACAATATCAAATGGGGAAGCGGTCGGTCGTCCTGGTGATATAAAAGTAAGTGAAATCTGAGGTCATGAATCCGCCAACTTCGACACCTACAAGTTTTCTGAAAAACGAGTAATACATACTAAGTATGTACTCTTATAAAGTATGGACATGAAATGTTTATAGATCGTATACGGATTTTCCATTCCATACTTAGCCACTTTTTGGATCGCGGGTTCTCGGGCTGACGGGCTGAAAATTGAGCCTCTATTGTTCCGCAACCTACAAATAGCACCCACAATTCCGCGATATACAAATTGACAAGCAGACCTACAGGCTGGCTGGCTCAACATTGCACTTCCATTGTTCCGTGTCCTCCAAATAGCACTCGGAGTTCCGTGATATACAAATTGACAGATGGATTCCAGGGTTGGCGGGTTCAAGTTTTCCATTGTTTTCGGATGGTAATCCCTATCAACTATCTAACATGATATAAAAAAATTATTTTCAATACTAAATTATTAATATTAAATATTGATATTGCAGAATTTAATTAGACAAGAAAGTTTGTACAATTTGATCGGGCCAGTAATATAAAAGTTTTTTGACAAACGAGCAATACATAGTAAACATGTACTTTTATAAAGTATGTACATGATATTTTATAGAGCATATGTGGATCCCTCATTCCATACTTAGCCACTTTTTGGGTCACGGGTTCTCGGCCTGGCGGGCTCAAAATTGAGCCTCTATTGTTTTGTGTCCTACAAATAGCACCCAGACTTCCACGATATACAAATTGACAGACGAACTTGTGGGTTGTTTGGCTCAACATTGCACTTCTATTGTCCTGTGTCCTCCAAACAACACTCGGAGTTCCACGACATACAAATCGACAGGACTCCAGGATTGTCGTGTTCAAGATTGTGATTGTTTACAGATGGTCATCCTGTCTAACTTTATCTAAAAACATTATTTTCAAATACTAAATTATTAATATTAAATATTGATATTGTACAATTGAATTACATAAAATTATCAAAGGATGTTAAATCGCTTATTTTTAAAAAAATGAAGGAAACAAAAGAAAGTTTTTTTTAAATTCTATCACAGCAAGCATAACAAGGATCAATTTGAATTTTAAGGGCCTCTTGTTCATATGATAACACAATTTCACTTCGCACAATATATATTCGTTGATTTCAAATGATTTTAGGACATTAATTTTACCATGTTCATCAATTAAGTAAAAATGCCAAAACAACGACCAATTTGAATTTTAAGGGCCTCTTGTTGATATGATAGCACAATTGCACTTCGCATAATATATATTCGTTGATTTAAAATTATTCCAGGACATTAATTTTACCAAGTTCATCGATCAAGGAAAATTGCTAAAACAAGACACATACTACATTTACGTCACAACACCATAGAAATTGTCAGGCGGATTTGCGGGCCAACTGGCTAAAAAAATCAATTATATTGTTCTGTGTCCTCCAAACAACAGTTGGAGTTCCATGGTATAGAAATTGACAGACGAAGCACACAACCAAGAACCAACAAAACTTCAAACAGACCGCAAGCAAGTTCCTAGAAGGTTCCATAGACCAGGACCCATCGACCTTTGCACCAAACAATTTGATATACAAAGAAAATATGTCGCCGCATTCATTTTCTCTAGCATCTGGTATATGTTCCCAGTAGAAAATATCCGAGGCCATGGGATATATGGGGTTTTCTTCCATGTTTCCCATTTTTTGGACCAAACAATCTTATGTGTGTGCAATCCCAACTACCCGAGTTCGACGAACATTCATCTGGATGTTGAATAAATTTTACAGAGACACATGAGGTATTTTTGTTTCCTGCCAAAGTTTTATATATATATATATATATTTTCCCTTCTTCAGCTGATATGAAAAATTGCATTTTCCTTATTTAAGGTGAATTTATTGTGTATCTGAAGGTCCCGCAACATGTAGACATTGCTTTCCTTTTTCTGTAGATACGTTTCATATGAAAAATCTGCCAACTTAGGAAGCACATTTTGTAACAGAGGCTTCCTAACCATACAATGCACGGTTGTGTTTCCCACGGTTCAGACGACAACATTGACGCAATGTCCATATACATATGGACATTTTGCATCGCATCGTAGACAATCAATCATATCATCACTTATCAAAGCGGAGGCAGAAGCAAGAGAGTTTCATTTTGCACATACAGGTTCAAAGGGGGTCGAGTACACATTGGCTACAACTAAAACACCTTCAACCTAGGAACGCAAGCATAGGAATTAATACATTCAACAATATAATACACAACTGCACCCTCGCTCCCCTTAAAAAAAATAAAAAAAATTAAACAGGCCGCAAAAATTTGTTGAAGGATATTTCTATAAGCAAAGTGAGGATGATTTTGTGGATGTATATGTACAACAGTTGTAGGGCTAGATAGTTTCTTCAGATCCTCTACTATATCTGCTCACAAATCTGTTACAAACGTTTCCTGGGTTGTCTAAAAGATCCTTTCTCTAACATCCCTTTTCTTTGTTATATTTTTGAACAACATAAGTGGAATCTGCCCTTTATGCAATTGTTGCTCCATTGATGAAAACAAATTTGAATAAGTATCGAACAATTGTACCTACAACATGGAACAGTTCAATATTTGTGTAACTTACCCAAGATACATGCACATGTGAAAGTAAAGGAAAAAACTGAATATGAAAAGCGGTACAATTGCCTTGTCGCTATCCGACTCTCCATCCTTTATATGGAGAATGTGTTGCGAGCCAAGCTTTCTCGCCAGTGTGACAGTTGCGCATATCATTCCGATTGGGTAAATATAAATGCTATGTGCAAGCTGACTGATAGTCGAGTCCGGGATGAAACAATATTCTGAACAAACATCGGAAATTGTTTCCACAATGATTGTTTCGTTGAGAGAAATAATTCGATCACAATCAGCATGATCATATACTGTTTTGGGAAATATATTAAAATTTGTAATGGATATCCCATTACCCGGCAATATATTTTCTGCATGTTTTTGGACAAGTTGTGGAGGAACAGTCAGTGTCACTGTCAACATGGCCTCCTTGTCTATCATGTCAGCACACATAATGGATCTACTTTTGTTTTCCTTGTCCAAGTAGGTGCTATAGACGACCATTATGTTACAACTCTAGACCTGGTGTCAATTTTTGAATAGGAAAACCAAAGTGAATGGTACTGTGTTTTTTTTTTTTGTATTCTTATTTCACTTGCATAAATCTACAAGTACATGCATAGCTTCGATGAACTATGGAGCCATAATTTTGCAACCACACCTCTTAGTCTGTGGAAGATGCAACACATTCAGTATCTCACTTGTACTTGTTGAGACTTCTTGTGAAATGCAAACCATGTATTGAAAATGACATCAACATATCCACCATGCCATAGATGAATATATAGCCGAGGATATTTGTTTAGTAAACATAGTATGAGCCGATCATATGCATATTTATCTTTTGCCTTATCGATTTGCTGATGTCTGGGATGACTGACTACTCATGCCCGTGTCACTAGTCCAACGTTTTATGATGCAAGCATGTGCAGATGAACATTAGGACTAAACAAGCATATGCATTGTATATTGTCCATCAAAAGCACTAAATAACCATAAAATTGTATGCATCTGGTTTTTTTAACTGGAGAAATGTTTAATAGTAAACAGGGTGTGAGGGCGGGGCACCATGGCCAATCTTTATATCGCGGACCCTCGGAAGCCGAGGGGGGCAATGTTGAACCTACCATCCCGACAATTGCAATCGACAAAGTGGGTAACTATGGAATAAGGTATAAGCACGACCACAGATGTGAAACCGTTAGTCCGCCAACCGGTGCACCAACGCATTTTCGGAAATCACACTAAGCAGATGAATTAGAAAACAAAATGGATAATAGAAAATGGAAAAAGTAGAAATAGGGAGGGCAGAAAGGCCCATTGCTGCCAAGCCATCGTTTTAAAGTCTAATATTATATGGCCCCACCTAGTTTGTATATTTAATTTACTAGCACAGTTGGTATACCTTTTAGCAGATTTTACCACAGAACCCTCTGTTGTTGCACAAAACAATTCATCTTCCTGTCCAAGCAACCTGTTTTTTCCAAGGCAACAAAGGCGAATATGCAATGGACATGAAGGCAAGTTAGTATGAAGACAAACATCTAAAATAAAGAGAAACATGTCTATTTACCCGCCAAAGAGTCCATCGTCCTCTCCAGCCATTTTGTTTGTTTAAATGCAGGAATGCAGTGAAAACACAATGGACATGAAGTAGCTTAGTATGCAAGAAGGCATGTATTGAAGATAACTTATAATGAACACATACATGTAAAAGAAAGAGATACATGGTTATTTACCCAGGAAAGAGCCCATCGTCATCTCCAACTATTCTTTTTGTTTAAATGTAGCAATGCAACGAAAACACAATGGACACGAAGCAGGTTAGTATGCAGGAAGGCATGTAATGACGATAAGCTACCATGTAGGAAGGCACACAACATGTACATATAATAAACTAGGTGAACTTATATACATGCCATAAATGAAATACAAAACAACGCAATATGAAATAACAGTACAAGCATGCACCTTTCTATATCCTCTTCAACTGATGCAATCAAGACTCTCTCGTTTTCTCCATCTATTCTATTTGTTTGAATGTGGGAATGCAAAAAATACAATGAACATGAATGGAAGCTGGTATGCACCAGAGAATAAGCAATATGTACATACAAAAAAACAGACTCAACGAACAGTCTAGAAGATAGGCAGAAACATCAACCTTTGCGCTTCTCTATCCATAGTTGTAAATGTGTAATTTTTTTTCCCTGCCCAAAATATATTACAAGCCAAAAAATATCACGAAATTGCATGGTCATAGCTAAATGATTTCTGGTTTTCCATGGAAAATTATCCAGATATGCTTCCACCGATGGAAATACATGTTCTTTATCCTCTACACAGATTGTTGTGCCCACGATACAAGTTTTTGGTTTTCCGTGGCAAACTACCCAGACATGCTTCCAGACATCCAAATATAATCTTTCAGAATCCTTTTTGTACATATCATATCTCAAGTACAACACAAATTGTATCATGCACACACCAGTCTTTGTAGATGAGAAAGAACATGTAATGTCATGTGGACACATATGACCATACATGGTTTATTAATGTAGCCTGCATTTTCTTTATTGTAACAAAAAAACAACGGATATTGCAATTTCACATGTAATCCTCGAACAATTTTGCATGCAACTATTTTCTTTCATACCAGCACCAAAGCACCAGGAAAATCTCATAGAAAAATAGATATCGGCCTCGACAGATAGGGAAAATAACTGAACTGCATGTCGACTCGTGGGTATAGGAGATGAACATCGTAAAGCGCCCCCCAAAAAAATAATAATCCAAAAAAAAATAAAAACGAAAATATCCAACCACAAGTGCTGGACCCCAACCCTGCAAGGATGAATCAAACAAAACAAAACAACAAGCACCAAACTAGCGAGAAAGCACAAACAGGATGAATTGCACCCCCAAGGCCCCAAAGTGTAAACTTGAGCCAAACAAATAGAACAAACAACCCACGAACTAGCAAGAACCACCGAGCCAACAAACAACATATGTATCTCCAACGATTACGAAACTGCAGCCCAAGCACAGAAGGAACCATAAACATATGAGGACCATGCCACTACAAATAAACAAACATTCTTACTTGCAAACTGCAAACACTGAACAACAAACAAGGAATAGAAAATGAAACTATGGCATCGAAACTTACTCCGAAATGATGAAATGCAGAAGCGAAACAAAAACAAGCAACAACCGACAAGCCAACGAAGAAGAAGCAGTCACCGAACCAGTAAACAATGTATGTAGCTTCAACAATGACGAAACTGCATTGCAAAGGTAGAAGAAGGATGAAACATACAATGGCTATTCAATTGGCGGTGGAAATCAATACTGTGAAAAATCATTGTAACTCTATGGAAAATTTCGAGGAAAAATGTACTCCGAAAAGCGTATTTAAATAAACATTTAAGGTTTTCCGGCTCTCTAAGGACCTTGCGGCATGCAAACATTTAAGTTTCCAAGCTTGTTGGATGACGTTGCGTCATGTAAACATTTAATCTATCGGGCCTATTGAGGCATCTCGAAAAAAGTGTCAATACATTTCAATACAAATACATCCGGCAAAGACGTTATAAACTTTGAAATTCTCAATCACTATAAAGTTTGAATATCAAAACATTTCAATATGCTTACTACATATTAAAACTTAGGGATATATCCAGCTAGCAGAAAATGATAATACAAACATTTGAACTAATGCTAGAATTAATCCACCTTCAAGCAATATATAGGAAAAATATATGAATAAAAAAGACTATATATGAGAAAAAGTTTGGATATGTTGCCATATAAAACATTGGGAATAGTGAAGCCAACAATAAGACCTTCAATATCTTATCCAATCAGATCAATAGATATATGGTACTTTTTATTATATAAAAATATATTCTTTTAATTCCCTAGCTCCAACAATAGGTATTATGCAAATATTTCTGGTCAAAGGACAAACTAATATGTAGTCAACAAATTATCGATTGCTATAGTCCCTCTATGCCTACCACAGGGACTAATAATGTTAAATGATTGTATCATGAACTATAAGGAAATTTTAAAAATTCCATGGTAATATCTTTGAATTACTTTTATATTAAAATAATATTAAACAACAATATTTGTCATATGCCAATGGGTAGCACAGAGTTGAGAATATTTCTACTTTGTCTACTTTTTGGCACGCTTATCGTTAACCGACCATTGCCACTCATCAATTATAATAGTAGAAAAAACCCTAGATTCAATATCTTGCAAAATACATAGACTTTTGGGTATGTCGAGGGTAGTCAGCTTATCAGTTATAATATTACAAGAACAATGGATTCCACTCCAGCTTGATACGCAACAATTTTGGTAACTAATGCCAAAGAAGATACGTCATCGAGGGTAGTCAGCTTTGTCGATCTCACAATGTCGATTAATATAATAAAAGTGATACATAGAATTTTGCGTCATTAATGGCAAATCAGATAGGTTGATATGTTGAGATTTGTTGATCTCGCAATGTCGTTAATATAAGAAAAGTGAAACATAGAATTTTGGGTGAATAATGTCAAATCAGATGTGTTAATCTTTGTGATATCGCAATGTGGGTTAATATAAGAAAAGTGATACATAGAATTTTGGGTGATTAGTGCCAAATCAGATATGTCAAGCTTTGTCGATCTCACAATGTCGATTAAAATAAGAAAAGTGATACATAGAATTTTGGGTGATTAATATGAAATCAGATTTGTGGAGCTTTATCGATCTCGCAATGTTGGTGAATATAAGAAAATTGATACATAGAATTTTGGGTGATTAATGAAAATTAGATATGTCGAGGGATGTCAGCTTTATCGAGATGGCAATAGTCTGTTAATATAAGAAAAGTGTAAAAAAGGACAATAATTTTGGGTGATTAATGAGAAATTAGATATGTCAAGGGAAGTTAGCTTTATCGAGCTGGCAATAGTCGGTCAATATAAGAAGAGAATGTCTCCCTGATGTGTGACCTCCCTTTCTACTCCCTCACGCATGCCCTCCTCACCTGGAGGGGCCTCGACCCCCCCTCCCCAATCGCCTCCTTCTCCCTCCTTCCTAGATGTTGCAACCTTTCCCAAGCCGACCAAGCGCCAACCCGATAATCGCTTCCATAAAATTGGCTAAGTATGGAAAGGAACAACGACCGATTGGATTCGTCATGTGAGGATATT
>SNQJ01S0159148.1:17591-39492 GCA_010110895.2 Picea sitchensis | reverse complement strand
GTCCAAGGGAGACTCATTGTGCTGCCAAAAAAAGAATATATATTTCCCGTCCCCTCTTTTTGGGTTTTTTTATTTTTTTTTGTCTTTTTCAAATTTTAAATATCTTGAAAAGGAATAAAAGAATGTTACTTTACAAAGGAGGAATGATTGTCACAATCAAGCATACTAGTTCTAGGTACAAGGAACACAATAATTCTTAGAGAAAGGAGACATGTGCAGGAAAATGACACTCAGGGAAAATTCCTCCATGGGTCAAGGTGTCAGGTTGTAGAGGCAAAGTGCTACAAGGATTGCGTATAAGGCATGCTACAAAGGTTTAGTTGAGAAAAACATGGAGCCGACATTAGGCCAAAGATGTAGAGATGAAAATGTGATTAGCAAGACACAATGAAACCCCATTCAATGTGTTTTTAACGAGCCCAAAGAAGGTAAGTTCGGTAGTATTTTTTACATCTAGAGAGTCTGAAAAAACATAAAAGTAGACTCCAAGGAGTACCTTTTTTGGAGATAGTCTAGTTGGTTCTAAAAAGGGGTAAACTGGCACCGAAAATACATCTATTCAAAACCATTTTAATGAGTGTGAAAAAGACAATATCACTCGACAATATTTTCAATTTTAAGGAGTCTGAAAAGAGCTTAACTATGGACTCACTGCCTTTTTTTGGATTTAGTCTCCTTAGCCCAAAAAAGTATAAAAGTTACTGAGGATAACTCTCCCGGCGAGACGAATCTCCCGAGGCATACCTTTTTCCTCCATAATCCACAGGCTGGAAAAAGGGGTAAAATCATGCCAGTAGATGTTCTTTTGTACCAATTTAACGAGTGTGAAGGAACAAGGTCACTCGATGATCATTTCAATTTTAGGGAGTTTGAAAAGAGATTAACTATGGACTCCATGGGGGTTCCTTTTTCATAAGTAATCTCCAAGGCCCGAAAAAAGTGATAAACCAAAACCAAGGAGAATGTTCCTTTTTCATAAATTTAGTCCCTTGGGCCCGAAAAAGGGTTAAACTTATGCCTGAGAATACTCTTCTAGCGAACCAAAGTTCCTAGAGTATACCTTTGTTTGTACAATTGACCATTCGGAGAAAACAAGGGGTAAACTACTGACAGACAGACGTGCCTTCAAATTTGAGTTTGGCGAGTGTGAAAGGAAACAAGATTGAACGAAAATCTTTTCATGTTTAGAGAGTCTAAAAAGGGCTTAAAGAAGACTCCAGAAGGTTACTTGTTGGCCCTTGATCAAGTTTTGGAGATCCTTGGTCATGTTTGACCTCTTTTGGGACTTCAACAGGCTGGTCTAAGGTGGAGCGCATGTCAAAGCAGAGATTGTGGGATCTCGACCCCTTTTTCAGGGCAGTTTTGGGATTAGGGTTTATGTAACGAGTATGGGATATCATCACTTGGGTTTACCCATGTTTGGGACCATTTTGTAATGTATAAATAGATATATAGGCAATGTAGGAAGAGGCTAGAGTGCTAAGTGTGAATAATTGTGGATGCTTTGTGCATGCTATGTGTTAAGGACTTGCAGAGCTAAGTGCAAGTGATTGTAAGAAGCTTATGTATAGACAGTAAGAAGGCTTTGTGATAAAACCTAGCTCGGGGAAGGAGGATCTAGTGGGGTGCACACAGATCTCCTATCCTATGTAGAGTGGGTTCTGAGGCTTTGTGCATGTAAGGAGATTGACATAAGATAATAAATAAGATGAAGAGTTGGTGGACGTAGCCCCACACTGGGGTGAACCACATATATCCTATGTTATGGTTGCTTTGTGCATTATGGTTGTATGTTAGTGATGTGATTTATGCTTAGTGATAATATATTTATGTATGTTGCATCTGGTATCATAGATTAGTGCTTAATAATGTGAATAGATGCTAGATCTTATCTTTTTCCATATGCTAAGTGCTTAGATGTGTCAGATCTGGTAGAACACTATGTTGTTATGTAATTAGGGTTTGGATATGTGATGTGAATAAGGGTTAATTACTGATGAATGTTAACTGCTAAGTTCTTTGTTAAGTAGTGTAATCAAAGATCAGTGTCCCAGCTAGGTTGCAGACATTTGAGTCCTGCAACCACCCCTGCCTCTACCTCAGGTGAGACTTCATCTTCTTCACAGGTGTTTCCAAAAGGGTCGGTATTTAGGGTTTTGTTGGTGCATTGTTGAAGCATTGAACCCTGGGTCTGCTCCTGTGCAAAAAAATGGTTTCGTTGTAGGGACCTAAAACTGTGATTGCTGGGAACTGAAGAAAATAAATCTTTGTGCGTAGATTTGTGCTTTAGTGCACATTATTCTACTTGACTTGTGAAGCTCTGTGCTGAGAAGAGAAGTCCAATATGAAGAAAAGAGGTAAGATATTGAAGCTTTGTGCTCTGAGAAAGGTAATATAAGTGAAAATTTTTGTTTCGAAAGAATGGATCTAGGCATGTTTGATCAATTTTGTCCTAGTCTGAAAACGAGGGCATAGTTAGAAGAAATAAGATTTGATATGAATAGATATGATAGAAATAATGAAAGGTATGGTATCCCTATGCACAAAAATAATGTTTGGACTAACAGATGGATGCAGGATCCTAGAAAGAATGTTTTGCAGGTTAGTTACTGTGATCCCAGTGCGCAGCACAAGGAAGGTTGGGGATCATTTAAGAGAAAGAGAGTATTAACCCTTTGTTACTGTTGCAGAAGACCGAGACACATTGCTAAGGAATTCCATGGTAGAATATATAGTTGTATTTGTTGTAAATCTATGGACCATGAAGTTTTGGATTGTCCTATAATGATTGCTAAAGTTGAAAGGATGAATATGAAACACGAAAATGATGAGACAAGCTAAGTAACTAAGGATATGATAGAACCCCATAAAGAATCAGAGACTGTATTACTACAGATGAAAGAAAACTTGAATGATCACATAGATATCAACTTATCAGAGGTCTTAAAAGAGAAAGAGTCCATAGAAACAAGAATAGGAGACTTCTACATAGACCATGTCTTGGATGAGGAAACACAGGTGAATATCATGACAGAAAGAACTTGGAAAATCTTGGGAAAGCCTTCCATGGTTCCTTTATTAGGAGGAACAGGATTATTTAGAGGAAATTTGATAACCCTATGTGGAAGACTTACCCAGACATCTATGTGTGCTCATGGCACTTTGACAGAAGAAGAATTTGAGATCATGAAGTTTGTTGAGAACAACGCCTCATTTTCTATTTTGCTAGGAAAAACCTGGATTGAGAAAGATTAGATGTGAAGGAAACAAGAAGAGGAATCCCTAGAACATAAAAAGAAAGAACTAAGAGATTTCATGTCTAGGAGAATAGCACACTTACTGGAAGAACAAGATAATCAGTTGAAGCTACTCAAGACCAAAGATATGGATGTCAAAGTTGACAGGACACATGAAGACTGGAGACACATGTCTGTACAAGAGAGTAGAGCACCTACCCCAGAAAGAGAAGAAGTATTACCCTTGAACCCTATGAAATACCCTCTACAGTGCAAAGTTACTATGCCAAGAGAAGATAAGAATCAAAATGGGAAGAGGAACCAAGTAACTCAGATTACAGGAAAAAAGGCTAGAAAGCTCAGTAAGAAGAAATCTAAGTTAGAAAAATTACAAGAAGCTCCAAAAAGAACTTCGCAGAAGAAAGGTTTCTAGAACTTGAACTTCATCGGAATATCAATACAAAACATAATGTCACTTCGCCATGGTGGAGCAATATGACCGTTGGAAGAATTATGATCGTTCGATCGATGTTCCCGAATGGTTAGGAAATAAATTATGGCTCGAAAGATTGCCATTGGACCGTTGGGACCGTGCCATAACAGATGGAATTGCATTGAATAAGTCTTTGTGACCCATTGAAAGAAACCATTATGAAAATATCTATTTATCCTATCGAGTGTTGCACCGAGAACACTTTTGCCAATTGTGATTATCCGAGCCCGTAGAGAACTAGTTGATTTCATGCAGTGATCATTGAGACCTCGCCTGATCCAAATTTTATGAGAAGAACGAAATGACTACAGATTATTAACATGTGCTTAACACAAAATAACATAGATGCAGTAAAACTGGTTTTCCATTCAATAAGGAAATAAGCTGAAACTATAAAATGCAGTGGAAACAAGCTTGCTGGAATGGGGGCGGCTTATCTCTAAGAAGAGATGTGAAGATTACGCTCATTCGCAAGAAGATGATTACAATGAGGTTGTTGGCCTTTGACCACTTTTGGGATTGCGACAACTTGCCAAGGAAGGAGCGCAATGCAAAGAATAAAGTAAGGAAGCAAGACCTAATTTTGGGTCCATTTTAGGGTTTTGGGTTGATGTAACGGGAAAGGGATGTCGACCCGTGGGTTTACCCACACTTAGGCCCATTTTGTAATCTATAAATAAGCAATTTAAATAGAGGAGAATGATAGTAATGTAGACATATATATGATGTATAACTGAAAGCTTAGTGCTAGTAACTGGATCTATGTGATTAGATGTATCTTAGAGTGCTCTGTGCATGAGAAAAGAAAACTAAGTGCAAGTTGTTGTAGTCTTGTGCTGAAGAGAAAGGAAGAAGGATCTAGCGAGCTATGTAGATATTTTATCCTGTGCAAAGTAAGGGTCATTGAAGCTCTGTGTTGTAACTGCTTGACTGAGATAATATAAAGAAGACTTTGTGGATGTAGCCTCGGGGTGGGGGTGAACCATGGTAACTGTGTGTATAATGATTTGTGCTTCGATCTACTGTGTTTATCTATTTCTTGGTTAAGTGCTTGATGTGATTAAGTAGATCTAGTTATGCTCTGTGCTGATGATATATGAATGAACGTTAGATCTAATATATAAGATGCTTAGTGCTTGATTTGTTGAATCTAACCTATATTTCTATGGCTAAGTACTGAATCATCTTTAGTATAAGAATTCACTGTGATGCTCTGTGCTATCTGCGAATTACCAAACGGGTTAAATATTGATGAAGGATCTATGCCAAGTGCCCTGTAAAATATATAATCACAGATCAGTGTCCCATCTAAGGTTGCCAACATCCGAGTCTTGCAACCACCCCTGCCTCTACCTCGGGTGAGACTTCATCTGCTTCGTAGGTGCTGCCAAAAGGGCTGGTAGTTAGGGTTTTGTTGGTGCACTCTTAAGCGTTGAACCCTGGGTCTGCCCTTGTGATAACAAATGGTTCCGTTGCTGGGACCCGAACTTTGATTGTTGGGAACAAAAGAAGAAAAATCTTTGTGTGAACTAAGCTCTGTGTTTATATCTGTTGCCCTAGCGCGCAGTATTCTACTTGACCTACAAATATTTGTGCTGAGAAAAAGAGGTTAGATCTGAAGGGAAAAGGTTATATCTACAGAAAAAGAGGTCAGATCTGAAGGGGAAAGGTCATATCTGCAAGAAAGAGGTTGATACCGAAGAAAATAAGTGATATCTTAGTGCTCTATGCTTTAAGAAAAGTAAAAGTGGAAATTTCTGAAGGAAAAAGGTCATATCTGTAGAAAAGAGGTAAGATCTGTAAGCTCTGTGCTCTGATAATGGTAAGAATAGTCAAAAGTTTTTAGATTTGGAAGCTTTGTGCTCTGTAGAATAAGATAAGTGAAATTTTTTGTTTCTAAAGCATGGATCTAGGTATGTTTGATAGATTCTGTCCTAGCTTCAAAACTAGGGCATTAATAGATGAAAGAAAGTTTGATATGAATAGATCTGATAAGTATAGTGATAGATATGTTATACCTATGCATCGAAAGAATGTATGGACTAACAAGTGGATGCAGGATCCTAGAAAGAGTTTTTTGCAGGCTAGACACCATGATCCTAGTGCGCAGTACAGAAGGAGTTGGGGAACATCTAAATGAAAGAGAGGATTAACCCTCTGTTATAGTTGTAGAAGAATTAGACATCTTACTAAGGAATGCCCTGGGAGAAGACCTAGTTGAATATATTGTAAGTCTATGGACCATGAAGTATTGGATTTCCCTAGAATGATTGCTAGGATTGAGAAGATGAATATGGAGCAAACAAACCCTGAAGGAGATCAAGAGACCAAGATTATAACAAAAACCCAGAAAGAATCAGAAAATATATTGCTACAGATGAAATATACCTTATATGACCACTGACATGTTAGATCTTCAAAGAAAAGGAGAAAATCAAAGCAAGAATAGGGGACTTTGACATTGACTGTACTCTTGATGAAGAAACACAATTGAACATTATTCCATAAAGAACTTGGGACTCTATAGGAAAGCCTGCCATGATCCCTTCCCTAGGAGGAACAAGTTTCTTCAGAGGAAAGATAGTAAACCTATGTGGAAGTCTCGCCTAGATACCTATGACTGTCAATGGAACTTTGACAGAGGAAGAATTTGAGATCATTAAATTTGTTGAAGACAACGCCTCGTTTACCATGATCATAGGAAAACCTTGGATTGATAGAGAACAAGCCAGACGAAAAGAGGAAGAAAAATTTTTGGAACAGAAGAAGCAAGAGTTAAAATACTTTATGACCATAAGGATCGCGCACTTGATTGAAGAATAGAAGAGAAGAGAATATATATTTAATATTAGCAACCCCAAAGTTGAATCTAAGAGAACACTTGAGGATCTGTAGAAGATCGATTTACCTATTTTTGATACAGAAGAAGTATTATCAAGGAACCCTAGGAAAGACTTTCAGCAACGTGAAGTAACTAAGACCACATAAGACAAACATCAGAATGGTAAAAGCATTACTGAGACGAAGCTCACGGGGAAGAAGTCTAGGAAGTTAAGAAAGAAAAGCGTTAATACTGTAAGGTTACAAGAGGTTCCAGAGGACACTTCACAGCAAGAAGAATTGTAGAATTGGAGCTTTGCCGAGATATCAGAACAACGACATAGAGTACTTTTCCATGATGAAGAAATATAACCGTTGGAACCAATATACCCATTCAATCGCCACTCTGAATGGATTTAAAAGTATTTATGGGTTACCACTAGACCGTTGGATAGCACCAGAACGGATAGAACGAAGTTAATGAAAGCCCTATGTCTGTTGCAAGCAGAACATTGTTGAGATTGCCTACTTAACCCATCACACCATGCAACGAGAATACTTTTTGCTAACTGATAATTTGAGCAGAACCCTGAGATTTACTTACCCTAAGATCATTGCCTTACTATTCACTGTAGTCTCTGAATTCCTTTTGCACCCGAGCCAACTGACCCAAGTTTGTATGTTGGATGAGCTTAACGCTGTTGAGAAAATTATTGAAGAAGTTCTAATTGATTTAATGATTGAGAGAGTCATGTCAGAACATGAAATGTCTACAGGTGTATAGGCATCGTCCTTGGGCGCACTTCCATCTTCCCCCTCCACTTATCGAGTAGGACCATCCCAACCGCCTTCGAAAAGACAATCTAAGCTCGGAAACGACTTCGTCACTGTGAATATGATCCCAAGCATATTGCCTAAATATATCCCACCACTAAGCAGAACAGTGAATCGAGACACTGTACCAAGAGACTTCGACTATGTTATAGTCACTACGTACCTCTCGAAAGGGGTGCGCACAGTTCATGCTAACCAGGAGAATCTCACCACACTGAAATTTAGTGATTTTAACCTTGGAGATCGCAAGGTTTACAGTGTGCTAGCCCTGCACAAGTACTTGACTATTACAAAAGGAAAGAACCACAATATTGTACCACAACAATGGACCCATAACCTTGCGCAGTCAACCCTCCTCAACGTAATGAATATTCCACATTTCGGGAGGCATCATGAAGTAAATCCATGTGTTAGACTATTGTTATCCTACTACCATGGAGGATACCTATGGTTGGACCGTCGCATCATTGTGGATCCGATTCTGATCAATCGGATCACTGGGCTAAGCATGTAGGGCCCTGACCCATAGGATGTTTACCTTGGAAAGACCACAGATCGCACTATCACTCAACGAATAAAAGACACATATGGCGATCTGGAGAAAGGCACGGGAGGTTACAAGGTAGCCTCCATTGAGAATGCAATAGTGCGCTTTGGTTTCTAGCTAATCGCAGAAAATTTAGTCCAAAAAAACATACCTACACATGTGACCAGATTTGTAGTTGACCTCGCAGGGAAGTGAACAGAGGGACTACAAATGAACTGGGCAAAATACCTTATAAATCAGCTAGAGCTTGACTGTAGACAAGCGTAGGACCAAGGGTATGATTTCCACTTTAGCTGGTTTCTCGTACTCATCACTTTCATCACATGGGAACTACCCGAGGGAGCCACTTTTCTGGAGATCGAACCCTTCGAACCAATGGTTGCAAAGTTCTGTACGTTGTGGTACTCCAATGACATGAACAAACAATGGCAGTCCAATTTCGTCTTCCACTCTTACTACACTCAGTTGAAGAATGCCATTCAGTCTACACCGCACATCACACCCAACACACTTCATAGGTTTAGACCTTTTATGAAATTCAACACAGATCGTCACTTCACCTACATTACAACGCGCGTATATGAGTACAAACAACAACTCCAATCATATTACAAGTTGATAGAAGATGACTTGGAGGAGATTACCAAGGAATGGTCAGCATACCTCCTTGTTGCAGCAGACCCTGTAGAGATGTCCGACGTAGATAGACGTGAAGCTATGTCGGATACACCAGGACCACGCAAGACTAAGAAGGATGTGGAAGTTCAAGATATCCACAACACATCCACGGAGACTGCTTCACTCTCACCTGTGAAGGGAGGTGATGACGAATAACTAGGGTGCACAAAAGTTGAGCAGAACAAAGGTGAGGTTACTCCGCCTAGAGATGAGAAAGATCCCTCCAAGAAAAGGAAGATTACCCCACCCAATCCCTCATCCTGAAAGAAATCTAAGGACACTCGGACCACGCTTAAAACTACCCTTACCCTGGATGATTTTGACTTCTTAATTGCCACATTGAATGATGTTTCAATAGAGCTCGCAGAAAAGCACGAAGCAAAGCAGGAGGAGCTATTCTATCAGATCATAGGCGAACTCAAAGAAGTGCAGCAGACACTCTGTTCTAGCCAAGAAGTTTCTACGGTGCCCTTAACAATGGAAATACCAGGAACAGGCGATGAGCCCACTCAATTACGCCAGATCGCCGACAAAGTAGAATCTTTCCTTCGATGAGCTCAAGAAGACATAACATAATCCACCCAGGCTTTGGCATAAGAACAGAGTGCACATGGAGAACAACAGAGGAAGGCTGAACATGAGCAACTTGCCTTACAAGAAAAGTGGGAGGATGAAAAAGCACAGTTACAGTAGAGCAAGGACCAGTTGCTAGCAGAGCAACTTGAAGTACAAGAAAGAGTTCAAAAAGCACTGTGCTCTGTGATGATCATAGAAGTGAAGATGGAAGATCGTCTCCCACAGTAGGTGACCCAACTGGAAGAAGTAATCCAACAACTTCAACAGCACATCAGAGATTTGGAGATCCGCACCGTGCCTGAGACACCCTATGAGATAAGAGATATAAGAGAGGCCACTGCTTGAAGTGCAGTCGACCGATTAAAAACCTTGGCTTCAGAATGTAGGCAACTAAGCACTAGAAGCACCCAGACTTATGAAAACCTCGTAGAGAATCCAAAATTGCAGACATTGGAGGCACAAATCCAAGAAGCAAAGAAACATGCAGATGTGTTACAAGCGTAGCTGAAGTCTATGATCCTAGTCGAAATAATGAAGTGGTTCACAGAACAACGCACAACCCAACAACAAGTACACACGCTGCAAAGTAAAGTAATAGAAGTCTCTCAATGACTACAACCACTCCAAGAGAAGGCAAGCCAATAGTTCACCGAACTTGAAAGCCAGGTAGTTGAACTTGAACAGGGTGTCATCACTGCAGAAAAATGCCTACAAGGATGCTCATTGACACAATAATCTAGGAATTTACTGAACAAGAGACTGTCGCACTGCAGCAGGTTGAAGCAGTTCAAGCCAATATCGAGGCGTTCAAAGTGGAATTGGTCAGACCTGAGTGACTCGGGCGAGTCACAGGTGAGTGTTGGGGGCCTGTTGGCCCTTGACCAAGTTTTGAAGAATATTTGGTCATATTTTACCACTTTTGGGACTGCGACATCTTTCCATGGAAGGAGCGCGATGCGAAGCGGAAAGTAAGGAAGCAAGACCTATTTTTTGGTCCATTTTAGGGTTTTGGGTTGATGTAATGGGAAAGGGATGCCGGCCCATGGGTTTACCCACTCTTAGGACGATTTTGTAATCTATAAATAGGCAATGTAAATAGAGGAGAATGATAGTAATGTAGAAATCTATGTGATGTATAACTGAAAGCTTAGTGCTAGTAACTGGATCTGTGTGATTGGATGTATCTTAGAGTGCTCTGTGGATGAGATCGGAAAGATAAGTGCAAGTTGTTGTAGTCTTGTGATGAAGAGAAAGGAAGAAGGATCTAGGGAGCTACGTAGATATTCTATCCTGTGTGAAGTAAGGGTCATTGAAGCTCTGTGTTGTAACTACTTGATCAAGATAATATAAAGAAGAATTTGCGAACGTAGCCCCAGGGTGGGGGTGAACCACGGTAACTGTGTGTATAGTGCTTTGTGCTTCGATCTACTATGTTTATCTCTTTCTTGGCTAAGTGCTTGATGTGATTAAGTAGATCTAGTTATGCTCCATGCTGATGATATATGAATGAACATTAGATATAATATATAATATTCTTAGTGCTTGATCTATTGAATATAACCTATATTTATGTGGCTAAGTACTGAATCATCTTTAGTATAAGTATTCATTGCGATGCTCTGTGCTATCTGCGAAGTACCAGACAGGTTAAATATTGATGAAGGATCTATGCCAAGTTCCCTATAAAATATATAATCACAGATCAATGTCCCAGATAAGGTTGTTGACATCTGAGTCCTGCAACCACCCCTACCTCTACCTGAGGTGAGACTTCTTCTTCTTCGCAGGTGTTTCTGAAAGGGCTGGTAGTTAGGGTTTTGTTGGTGCACTCTTGAGCATTGAACCTTGGGTCTACACCTATGCCAACAGAGGCTTTGAAGGAATTTTTACAATAAACAAGAATGCCAAAAACCCTATACATCCAAAAACCTAACCCTAGTTGATGAAGCGCCAAAAGTCATGTGGGCCTCGTTTGGGTAAGTTAGTACATCAACTTCCCGGGGTTGTAACTTTTGCATACGATCTCTATCTTAGGCATGTGATAGCCCATTGGAAAGGTATCATCGAGGAGATTCATTTTGGGGGATCAATAATTCTTTTGACTATCATTGGGAAGCTATATCCCAAAAAACCTTCATTTAGGCCGTCAAAATGGCCCCAGAAGTTAAAACTGCTAAAAATAGTAAATTGCCAAAATTGTCAGAAAACTATTTTGAGCCAGTTGGAAAAGGTGGGTGACCATCAATATCCACCTGGATCAATCCTCCCTCCTTAGGAAGTAATGGTCTCCATTGCATTGAGTTCCCCCATCAGATGAGGAAATTTATGCTGAATTTGGCCCCGAGTGATCCACTTGCCTTGGTTCAGGAGCTGCCCTGCTTTGACGACTTAATGAAGCTGGATCCTTTGTTGTCGAGTGCCCTTGATCTTTGTTTCCAAAATTTGATCATTGGATGCCTGTTGTATGTAGTCTGGGTTGAGTTTTTTTGGTGTCAGCTGCTCTGCTATGTCTGAGGTGTCCAATAATGGTGGGAAATAAGGGCGAAGGAGATCCACATTGAACACTGGGTGTATGCCAAGGAAAGGAGGAATGTTGAGCTCAAAAGAATTATCTCCCATAACCTTGGTGATGGTGTATGACCCATAACGAAGTGGGTGAAGCTTCCGATGTGGTCATGTAAGGTGTTCTTTCTACAAGTGCAACCAAACTTTGTCGCCCACCTGAAACTTATGTGGCACCCGATGTTGATCATGGCGGTTCTTGTACTTGTCATTGGACTTCTGTACGATATCTTGAACCTGTTGGTGAATGTGTTGGATCCACTCAATGAACCAGGTGGCTTTGTCAGCTTCAGTTGGAGGAGGATATGAGTCGGTTGAGGTGACCGCAAGGGGAAGTGCAACATCTATGGGACCCAATGGTTGGAATCCCAACCCCACCTGAAAGGGGTTGTGGCTGGTTGAGCTATGCAGGGCTCGGTTATAGCTATGTTGGAGATAGGGAAGGATCTCATCCCATGTGAGAGGGTGCTTTGAATTATACATGCAAAGGATATGCACAATCATTCGATTGACGACCTCGTTTTGGCCATCTATCTGGGGGTAGAAGGCCATGGATTTGGTGATCTTGGTGTCCAGCAGTGACCAGAGGCTCGACCAGAATGTGCTAAGAAATAGACTATCTTGATCTGAGACAATGTTTTGTGGGATTCCAAAATGTACCCAGACTCGTTCAAAGAAGAGCTTGGCAATGGCCTCTGCTGTGATGTTCTTCTTGCAGGAAACCAGAATCGCCATCTTAGAAAAGTGATCAACAACCACAAAAACATAGTCATTTCCCTGCTTGGTGGATGGGAGGTCTGACATGTAGTACATTGAGATGGATTCCCATGGCCTGTCAGGAGTAGGAAGAGGGGTGTAAAAGCGCTATTTCTTAGTGGTCGGTTTGGCAATAGCGCAGGCAGTGCAGGACCTAATATACTTGCTGACCTCCTGTCGAATTTTTGACCAGTAGAAATGTTTCTGTAGCATCGCCACTGTCTTTTCAATGCCAAAGTGTCTTGCCACCCGACTATAGTGGGACTCCCAAATCATCTTCACTCGCTCGCTTGATGGAACAAAAATATGGCCCAGACGACACAACAACCCATCTCGAAGATGGAAATTATCAACAATAACGTTTGCACCCAACATTTGGTAGGTGGTGGTGAAGTCTGGGTCGATCACATAGAGTTGGGGCTATCCATAGGTCTCATGGCCACAGGATTCTAGCACCGTGGTGAGTGTCGTGACTGGTGGTCTACTGAGGAAATCGACAACACGATTGGTGCTTCCTGTTTTATACTTAATGTTGAGGTGGAATTGCTGCAAGTATGTGAACCACTTTTGATGGCGATCATTCTGAAATTTTCCTTGTGTCCACATGAACTACAATGGCTTATGATCAGTGTGGATGACTGTCTCCTTCCTAAGAAGGTAATGTCTCCACTGGTGGTAGGCTTGCACAATGGAGTACATTTCTTAGTCGTAAGTAGGGTACTTACGAAAAACATCTGATAATGTCTCACTATGATAGGCCACTGGGTGGCTGTGTTGAGTGAGAGTGATGCCCACTGCATAGTCTAAAGCATCTATCTCGATCTCAAAGGGTTTCTGCATGTATGGTAGTGAAATTATTGGGGCTGCGCACAATCACTGCTTCAAATTGTCGAACACTTATTGTTGGGACTGGCCCCACACACATTTTTCCTTACCACCACCCCTGGTTATTTAACTAAGGGCCCATGCAATATGGGAGAATCCCAACATGAACCTACAGTAGAAATTGGCAAGGTCTAAGAAGATTCGAAGCTTAGTGAGTGTGGTTGGGGGTGGCCAGTCATGGATGACTTGGATCTTGGTTAGATCCACATGTACACCATGTTGATCAATTATGTAGCCTAGGTAATGGACCCTATCCATGCCGAAGGAGCATTTTTCCAAGTTGGCATATATCTTTTGCTACTGCAAGGTGTGCAGAACCTGATGAATATGATGCAAGTGTTCGGCCTTGTTATCGCACAGTTTGTAGCTAGGTTCAAAGGCTAGAGGATAGAGGCCAAACTGGTGTAACAAGAACCTACCCCACCCAATGTCACCACAATGGGCAGGTTCTTTCTATTTAGGGAGGTTAGCCCAGGGGAGACGTCCCCGGTAACCTGGGATTTTTAAGAGGCCAAAGTATAAAGGTCAAAGAAAAATTTCCTCCTCACAGGTTACCACCAAGGTCAGATAGTCCGGCTAAACAACCAATAAAGAAGTGTATGCCCAAAAGAGAACACCTGCCCGGAACAAGACAACAACAAGATAATATATGCAGGCTATAATTCAGTGGGTTAGTACTTCATGTAACTATATGACATCAATATGTAAGCAATGTAAAACAATAGATATTAATGAGATCAATGTTTTATCAATATAGCAATGGAAAATATCAATTCATCAATAACTATTGAGATGATGTGGCAAACAATGTATTTAATCAACCTTTTACTCAATTAATGCTTTCAACCATCATCTAATTGCTTATCATCAAAAGGTGTTGCGTCAAGATGGAATAATCGCGTATGACGTCAACCTAGTTAGCGTTAGCTAGTTAGTTAGGGTTTCAAATTTAAAAGTTTTAAGAGGTTGTTTGAGCACTATCACTTCAACATTGTGGATTTAAGATCAGTGCCTAGGGGTAGATGGAGTCAATTTAGGACATGACACAAATTTGAAGGAAAAAAGGCTAAGGACAAGAGGGAAGGGTTCTAAAGTGCTTCAATGGCAGGGTCCTAGAATCAAAACCCTAGGGGAAAGAGGCTCACTCCGGTGTTTCTTAAGCAAGGGCTCGTGCTCTTTCCTCCTTCCTTAGGTCAAACTTGGCAAAACAGCTAGCATAAAAGATAAGCTAAAACAAGAGAATGAGGTGAGGGAGAGTGTTGCAATGGCAAGGCTCTATCACCTAACCCTAGAATATGGACGGCCCTAGGTGTAGATAACCTAGGCCTGGGACTTCACCTCCTTTTTAACCTTTAAAAACACAGCTAGCACAAGGGGAAGAAGTGAAAAGAGTGTAGCAAAGGCTAGGCTCTTTCTTCCTTCTTCAATGGTTGAATATTTATCTTTTAGGGGACATGAAACAAGGACCTACTTGTGTGCTTGTCACCTAGGGTTTTAAATCAAAAAATATATAAGTAAATGCAAGAATATAAACCTACAACCATTCAATTAATAAGTTTTGCAAGAAAACACTTACATATCATGATGAAAAAAAATATGAAAACCCTAGTTGTAAACCTTCCTTCAAGAGAAATTCCAAAGATGCCAAGAAAATCCTTCCATCAACAAGTGTGCCTCACTTTAAAAGACCAAATACCCAAACAAGGGCGCAAAAATCAGACCTCACAAGAGAGTGAGTTGTGTTGTTATTTCAAAATGAGGGAAAAACTCCTCAATATATCGTGTATCATGATCTCCAATTAAAATTAGGTCATTAAAAATAGCCGACAAGGCTACAAACCAAAATCATACTGTTTTTACATTAAATTGTTAAATTAAAGCCCTAAATGAGCATAAGCAAGATGTCAATCCCTCTTGAGGGAGACGTTGGCCCTTTTTAGGGAAAAATGCAACACAAATGACAAAACGTGGGCCCTCTTTGGGCCTCCAAACCCTACCACACATGCCAGTTTCCCTGTCAGACTGCCACACTGTCAAGATGACATCAATGGCTCCTAGGTGACATCCTAGGCCATCAAAGGGAGAAATTCCACCTGAAGTGGGTCAACCCCTCTGGGATGGGCTCATCCAAAGTGTCATGGATGGAACGTCCTTCTTCTTCTCACTTGCAAAATCTCAATCAAGCACTATCTTGTCTCTGCCCTTGATGGGGTCCCAACAACCATCTGATGGGCTCTTCAGCCCCATGGAGGTCCAAACTAACCATCTCCCCATGTGTACCAGTCCAACTGGTACCTGTCCGTCGAGCATGGTCCTTCACATCAAGAACTTCACCCTCCATGGGCTCATTAGTCACAGGGATCATAACAATCTCAATCATGTTTCATCATTAATGCTATCAAACATATGCATAAAAACCCTGCTATATCATTCAATAGCTCAAAGATATTACAAAGACCTACAATACAAAGCCGAAAAAAAAGATAAAACACCTTGTTGGGATAGTATCCATAAGGAAAGGAAAGTCTCCAGGGGGTATCATCCAAACCATGTAAGACGAGGTGATGTGATCAAGGGATGTCCATACATATGGGTAGAGTGAAAGATAGGGATGCATGATATTACCTGTGGGTGCCTTTGTAGAAGGTGAGCTGTACCCGTCATGGATGCAATTCTTTCCAAGCCCTTTATTGCCTTTATTCTTTTCTTTTCTTTATTGCTTTCTTCTTTTTTTATTTCAAGGAATAACTAGAGGACACTACCTTGGCGTGGTGACCAGAGCTGACAGTGTTACCCACAAGCACTTTCACAGAGATGATAAGGCTCGCTCGTGATGAGACCCCCTTTCCCTTGGCCATGCAACCAAAGGTCATTGCCCTGGCATGGTAACCAGATAGTGGAAATGCCATACTGTTAGGTACCCATGAACATAATAGGCTGGCTTGTGATGAGACCCCTTATCCTCTTGGATAGGTCTTTTTTTTGTGTTATTTTTCTTTGGGTCCCTCTTGTTTCTTGTTGAGAGGCCTTTTATTGCCTTCTCGGGGATCCCTGGGCGAGGCATCTCTAGGTTTCATTTTATGGCTTTTATCTTTTACCAGCTGCTTTTACCTTCTGGGCCTTTAGCCCCTTCTTCCCATGAGATAAGGTGTAACCCCACAAAGAGATCATCCTAATGCCTGGACTAGGGGAATGGGACAAATGAGTGGGACATAAGATGTAAAAGTGATGATATGATGGGAGTGGATGATGGTTCTTCAGAAATCCCCCCGGTGGAAAACCAAAACCTATGGGTACAGGCTTGCTAGGACACCCTGTCAATCCCCCCAACCATGGTCAAGTGGGTCAATGTAAGATCCAAGCAATTGTCAGAAATAAAAGGATTAAGATGCATATATCTAAAGGTTATAATGATAAAAAGTGACACATACCATGATACCTGGACCAATTACCTCATGGATCAAGAGCCTTCTCCGATACAAGACCAAGCTGAAGGTGATGGATGCTACTACTACTGACAAGATTAGTCTGATGAAAAAGAAGAAAGATGGGCCCTATAGGGCCATGGTTAGGTCAATCCTTCTCTCGGTACTCCATGTCTAGGACCTGTTGGACTTGAGACATGATCTCCTAGTTATCCCATGAAATCGGGGATAACATCTGGCTCCAACTCGGGGATATGTGCTCACCATAGAGTGCATGAGAACCTCAGCATCTCTGGCAGAACCTGCAGAACTTCTCAACTCGATAGGGGCATCAGTAAGAAAGATGGGATGGTATTGCCACCGCACATATATAGATACTGAAAAATAAGGAACAATGCAAAGAAAACTACTTACCTACACTTACCTTTGGCTGGATGTTTGGTGTAGTCAAATAACCAATGAAGCCAATCCAGCAATGTCCCACAATACCTGCCTTTGTGCTTCATCATAAACCGGAAAAGTGACAAATCAAGCACAAAAATCACATGGGTTAGAGCATATATCATATCGTCGGAAGTCATAAAGTCTAACTCATGGAGGCGGGTGGGAGGGATAAAATCTTGCCAAGTCCATCTCTGAGGAAGGTATTCAATCCACTCCAAGAAAAGGTCACGAAAGGCCCAAGGCTGAGAAAACTGACTCAAAGGGCTTGCAATCTAGCTACTTAGGGCATCCTCACGTTCTGAATTCAAGGAGAGGATCGACAAAGATCTAGCAGACGACTGGCCAACTAACAAAGGAAAGTTGAAAAACTGGGATAATTGGTTCAAACTTGCAGTATCCGACTGACCCTTGGAGTCTAGGGTTTTCCTAAGAGGAAGCTCAACATAAAAAATATATTTCCCAACTACACCTTTAATGGACAAGCATGGTAAAGTAATAACAGGTGGCTGGAGTGAAAAGTCATGAGAAACCTCCTTTAGGCAAACAATGTTCTTACTTGCATCAAAATCCGAGAAGAGTAGCGGTTGATAATCATCTTCATAAAATAAATCCAAATGCTTAGAGGAACAATTATCAAAGTCCTCAAGGTAAGACCAAAAATCATCTGGAAAACAAGGTACTGGGTCATCCTTGGTTTTTTGGAAAGTATGGGTAAAAACCTCATCTCCTTGTTTCCATTGGTGAAGAGTAATCTGCTGCGATAATTACAAAGGCAACACTTGGAAATGACTCTCAATGTCATAGATGGGATCCATATTATAACCAACTATATCCCACCTACGTCTCCCAACACGTATGAATTCATCAATGTTACCAACAATGTCATTATCTGTGTCATAACATGCAGGGTTTGAAACATTTGAAAATTCATTCTCCTCCTCCTCATTTCCTTCANCAAGCACAAAAATCACATGGGTTAGAGCATATATCATATCGTCGGAAGTCATAAAGTCTAACTCATGGAGGCGGGTGGGAGGGATAAAATCTTGCCAAGTCCATCTCTGAGGAAGGTATTCAATCCACTCCAAGAAAAGGTCACGAAAGGCCCAAGGCTGAGAAAACTGACTCAAAGGGCTTGCAATCTAGCTACTTAGGGCATCCTCACGTTCTGAATTCAAGGAGAGGATCGACAAAGATCTAGCAGACGACTGGCCAACTAACAAAGGAAAGTTGAAAAACTGGGATAATTGGTTCAAACTTGCAGTATCCGACTGACCCTTGGAGTCTAGGGTTTTCCTAAGAGGAAGCTCAACATAAAAAATATATTTCCCAACTACACCTTTAATGGACAAGCATGGTAAAGTAATAACAGGTGGCTGGAGTGAAAAGTCATGAGAAACCTCCTTTAGGCAAACAATGTTCTTACTTGCATCAAAATCCGAGAAGAGTAGCGGTTGATAATCATCTTCATAAAATAAATCCAAATGCTTAGAGGAACAATTATCAAAGTCCTCAAGGTAAGACCAAAAATCATCTGGAAAACAAGGTACTGGGTCATCCTTGGTTTTTTGGAAAGTATGGGTAAAAACCTCATCTCCTTGTTTCCATTGGTGAAGAGTAATCTGCTGCGATAATTACAAAGGCAACACTTGGAAATGACTCTCAATGTCATAGATGGGATCCATATTATAACCAACTATATCCCACCTACGTCTCCCAACACGTATGAATTCATCAATGTTACCAACAATGTCATTATCTGTGTCATAACATGCAGGGTTTGAAACATTTGAAAATTCATTCTCCTCCTCCTCATTTCCTTCATCACAAAGTAAAGCATCATAAAAAACTAAAGGAGGAGAGCAACTTACTGTTTCTTCTTGTGCAGGGGCTTCGAGGACTCTGGTGTTTTCAGCATGCGTTACTACTTCATCCTCGTGGACTTCTTTTTCATTTTCAATTGTGGAACAAGGAAATTCTACTTCTTGTGGGGATTCCATTTCTCCCTCATTTTCTGAATCATCGGACAAGGTGTCATCGAAATCTTGAAATGGACAACAACTAACCTCATCTTCCTTTTGTTGTGTAGGAGAAACAAGCTCATGGATTGCTTTATCAGAGGGAAGAGCACAGGTGGATATTTCATCATCTTGCTTAGGTTCTTGCTCCTTAATTACGTCCTCATTATGCTGGTCGAAAACTTGTTCCCTTCTCTCTTGGATAAAGCTTTCACGGGCAAACAAAATTCCCATATTAAAATTACCTGAAGTGAAGAGATATTTTATCCTGGATAAGGAGATGTTTTGTTCAATTCTTTTAGCCATGCCATAAGCTTCATTGAGCATCCTTGGGTCCCTTTTACTGAGGGGAAAACCTAGGTGTGCCAGGATTGCTTGGGTATAGAGATGGACAACGTACTCTTCTTCAGGACGATGGCTTGCAAGAATCTTATGTAGAGTGCCCTCAAACATACTCTGGAAGTCAAAAAGGGTTTCATTCTCAATTTGTTTTATACGCTCAAATATTTTTAGCAGTACTGAGATGTCTCCCAAGCTTATGCCCCATTCTTTGAGAAAGACTTCTTCTAGCTGGTTCATGGAGTTGATGCTAGCATCAGGAAGATCATCATACCATTTTTTAGCATTCCCGTGAAGAGTGGTGGGAAAAAATTTCATCACTACATCTTCGGCATCGTCATCGACAGGATGGAGTCCAAAGTAAGAATAAAATTCATCCATATGAAAATCAGCTCTTTCCCCATCGCCACCAGTGAATCTAGGGAGCCATTTCAGATATCGGGGGAATTTGTCTTGGGTATCCTTGGATTTTTCTCATTTCTAAAGGCTTGTAGTTCTCGGGATCCCATTGTGAAGTCATTGTTGGCTTCGTCATCAGTGGAGTCGCTAGATAAGTTTTTTGAAACTATCAAAAGATAAGGGAAAACACCCTAGTGGAGTCACCAGGTAAGCTTGTAAGATAAGGCATCTAGAGGCAAGGCTTACCGAAAATATTTGTCGTTTGAGGAGAATTGACTTAGTGTTCCCCGACAACGACACCAAAATGTTATTGCACGGTTTGTATCTAGGTTCAAAGGCTAGAGGATAGAGGCCAAACCGGCGTAACAGGAACCTACCCCACCCAATGTCACCACAATGGGGAGGTTCTTTCTATTTAGGGGAGTTAGCCCAGGGGAGATGTCCCCGGTAACTTGGGGTTTTGAAAAGGCCAAAGTATAAAGGTCAAAGCAAAAGTTCCTCCTCACAGGTTACCACCAAGGTCAAATAGTCCGGCTAAACAACCAATAAAGAAGTGTATGACCACAAGAGAATACCTTCCCGAAATAAAACAATAGCAAGATAATATATGCAGGCTATAATTAAGTGGGTTAGTACTTCATGTAACTATCTGACATCAATATGTAAGTAATGTAAAACAACATATATTATTGAGATCAACGTTTTATCAATATAGCAATGGAAAATATCAATTCATCAATAACTATTGAGATGATGTGGAAAACAATGTATTTAATCAACCTTTTACTCAATTAATTCTTTCAACCATCATCTAATTGCTTATCATCAAAAGGTGTTGCATCAAGATGGAATAACCAAGTATGACGTCAACCTAGTTAGGGTTAGCTAGTTAGTTAGGGTTTCAAATTTAAAAGTTTTAAGAGGTTGTTTGAGCACTATCACTTCAACATTGTGGATTTAAGATCAGTGCCTAGGGGTAGATGGAGTCAATTTAGGAGAGGACACAAAGTTGAAGGAATAAAGGCTAAGGACAAGAGGGAAGGGTTCTAAAGTGTTGTAATGGAAGGGCCCTAGAATCAAAACCCTAGGGGAAAGAGGCTCACTCTGGTGTTGCTTAAGCAAGGCCTCGTGCTCTTTCCTCCTTCCTTGGGTCAAACTTGGAAAAATAGATAGCATAAAAGATAAGATAAAACAAGAGAATGAGGTGAGGGAGAGTGTTGCAATGGCAAGGCTCTATCACCTAACCCTAGAAGATGGACAACCCTAGGTGTAGATAACCTAGGCCTGGGACATCACCTCCTTTTTAACCTTTAAAAACATAGCTAGCACAAGGGGAAGAAGTGAAAAGAGTGTAGCAAAGGCTAGGCTCTTTCTTCCTTCCTCAATGGCTGAATATTTCTCTTTTAGGGGACATGAAACAAGGACCTACTTGCGTGCCTGTCACCTAGGGTTTTAAATCAACAAATTTATAAGTAAATGCAAGAATATAAACCTACAACCATTCAATTAAGAAGTTTTGCAAGAAAACACTTACATATCATGATGAAAAAGCATATGCAAACCCTAGTTGTAAACCTTCCTTCAAGAGAAATGCCAAAGATGCCAAGAAAATCCTTCCATCAACAAGTGCACCTCACTTTAAAAGACCAAATACCCAAACTAGGGCGCAAAAATCAAACCTCACAAGAGAGTGAGTTGTGTTGTTATTTCAAAATGAGGGAAAAACTCCTCAATATATAGTGTATCCTGACCTCTAATTAAAATTAGGTCATTAAAAATAGCCGACAAGGCTACAAACCAAAATCATATTGTTTTTACATTAAATTGTTAAATTAAAGCCCTAAATGAGCATAAGCAAGACGTCAAGCCCTCCTGAGGGAGACGTTGGC
>SNQJ01S0159148.1:0-17581 GCA_010110895.2 Picea sitchensis | reverse complement strand
ACGCAGATTGAGCTCGGATTTGATGTCAAATCGACTTGGGAGCCGATCCATTAGTGGTTGGGAGGCCGACCAGCTTCATAAATGCGCCGTTTGGCAGGCGCGCGGGTTTTGTACCCCACAGCCGCGCATATGCGCTCCAGATATGAAGATGTTGCGTGCACGCGCGCGCCCAGTGGGTGCATAGCGCTTTTTAATTTTTTGGCCATTTTGCATAGTTTTGACCCTTTTGCTGTGCTATGGAGTTAATCCTTGTGCCATGAACGATTGTTTTTCTGTGTTGACGATGCGGAGTTCTTGTCGCCCTGTGCGGACGAAATTTCAGTGATAACAAATGAGAATGCCATCCAGATACACCACTACAAAAGTATTGATGAATGGTCGCAAGCTATTGTCCATCATCCTCATGAAAGTGGCTAGAGCATTTTTCAAACCAAAGGGCATGACCAACCATTCAAAAATGACTTCCTTTGACTTGAAGGTAGTTTTCCATACATCTATCTGTTCTATCGGGACTTGGTGGTAGACAGACTTCAGATCAATCTTACTGAAGTATTTGGCCCTCGTGAGTTGATCAAGGAGGTCATCAATTTGGGGAATTGGGTACTGGTTTCTGACTGTGATTTTATTCAGAGCTCGATAATCAATACAGAGTCACCAGGTTCCATCTTTCTTCTATACTAGCACGATTGGGCTCCCACAAGGTGATGAGCTAGGATGGATGTGTCCCTTGTGGAGTAGTTCTTGGATCTGTCACTTGATCTCCTCATTCTCTAATAGAGAGTGGCAATAGACTGACCCATTGGGAAGCGGTGCACTGGGGGTCAGATCAATGGGATGCTTGACCTAGCAGTGCAGAGGTACCTCGATAGGTGAGGAGAAGATATCTGAGTATTATTCCATGACCTTATATACTTTCTTTTGCTGTGTGGAGAGGTCGGCCGCAGAGACCCTAGATGTGGCTATGATATTTTTCTTATTCTGAGAATGAATCATGAAGAAGACAAACTTCCCCATCTGAGAGATGAACTTCTTGCATTGCTTAGCAGAGATCAAGGAAATAGCACTAAGTGAGACTGCCTCGGGTATCCTGTACAATTTCCCGTTTAAAGTAATAATAACACTACGAGGCCTAGAATCATATACAACATGGAGTTTCCATAAATAAGGTTGTGTTAGAAAAATAGGACCATGGAGCAATAAAATAAAACAAATGCGGAAACAAAACACAGAAGATACACAATACAATAAAGACACAGATTTATGTGGTTCACCCAGTGTGGGCGACGTCCACCAGAGAAATTTCCAAGTCCTTTATTATTATCCATCATATGAATGGATACAACCTACAACAAACCTACCATAACTTCCTCTTCTTTCTCTCACAGTTTCCTCTCTCAGAATACAATACTCGCCATAATACATAGCCACAATACATTTCCCTCATAATAGAGGGTTGCATTCTAGGGGGAAAAACCCTAACATAATTTCTATCGTTATATCTGCAACCTTATAATGAGCAGTCCAGATTTACAATGAAATTACAATATACATTTACAAGGCAATGTTTCCTTCGGGGGCTTCGCCCCTGAACCCCCATCGGGGGACGTTGCCCCTGAATCCTCGCAGGGGGACCACTTTCCCCCGAACCCCCCATATGGGGGGATATCCCCCCCAGACCCCGCAGAGGGGGTACCCCCCCTCTGCACTCCCCTGCGTGAAATATTGTACACACTTCTGGGGTGTAAAGTCTTCATGGGGTATAAACACGACTGGAAAACATAAGACCTCTGAATCAGGAATATAATTAGGCTCCACAACCAACAGGTTGGCCTAAAAGAACATCACAAGCTTCGAGAGGAGCAACATCACACAACACCTCATCTTTGAAGGGCTTGATTTCATACGACAGTCGACATTGTTGGTTGACGCGAAGATTGCTTCCTTGATGGAGCCATCCAATGGTGTAGGGTTGTGGGTGCGATGTTGTCGGTAGGGCCAACCACTCGACGACCTCTACTGAGATGAGGTTCTTCTAGCTACCAATATCCACGATGAAGCGCAATGGGGTGCCTTTTACCCACATCTGTGAATGGAAGAGGCGTTCTCCTTCTTTTGGCTCATCTAGTTCACCAGGTTGGATCTTGGTGGTAGTAAAAGTGGCATTGGGTTCCACATAGATGATCTGTCTTCCCCTTTCTGGTTCCATCTCATAGTTTGAACCCACATCTGTTTCAAAGGCTTTCACTTCAGCCACCAACGACTGCTTTGAGCGGCAGTCAGCATGGTTATGCCAAGGGCTCTTATGGAAATCACACCACTTCCTTCTATCTTTCTTTGTCTTTCCAGTGTCCTTATTTTCTTGTGACTTGGAATGGTTGTCCTAATACTGTCCATATTTTCTCTGTCCTTTTTTCTGTGGGTTGGGGCCGCCCTTTCCTGTCTTTTGTTGTGAGGGGTTCCCAAGCCCAAATTGCGGCATCTTTTGTTTGAGCTTCTGCTCGATTTTGACGGCATATTGACAGGCGGCACCCAAGGATGAGATTTCCAAAAATTCCATTTCGGTTTGGATGTATCTATGCAAAGCACCGTGATACTTGAGCACTAGATGTCGCTTTGAATCTTTGATACCCAACTTGGTGCGCAAGGTATGAAAGATATTCATGAAATTTTCACTGCTTGGTCTCTTTCTTGCTGCAGTGTGGTCCATTTGGTGTACAAGTCGTCATAACTTCCGACAGGGTAGTATTGTTCCTTAATAGCATCCTTGAAGGAATCCTAGGTGGCCGTGACTGTAAATAATGAGGGTTCCTCTGTTTCCTTTTGCTCACAGAAAGTTTCCCACCAATCTTTGACATGGGGAACGACTTTGAGGAGTGCAAAAAGTAATCTTTTCTCTATTCAAAAAGTTATGGATAGAAAAATAACCTTGTAGTAGATTCAACCACTTCTCTACAACATATGGGTCTATATGACCTTCAAATATAGGAATATCGATGTTTATTTGTATTTTGAAGGGGGTGGCACCTATTGGTAGCTGCCGAAGGATTTGCACGAAACTATACATCATCTCATTCCTTTGTTGAGTGATGTCTTCCTCAATCAACAGTTTGAAAGGATCTCCTATCCGATCATATTTCTTTTCTCCTTCCATGAGAGGTCACTTGGGTGTGCGAGATATTTTTTCCTCAAGAGAAACAAGATCGAGACCCAACTCTTTGTACTTCGACCTCATTGGGGACATGCATTAAGATGACAAGGAGAAAACCGCTTTGATACCACTGATCCATATTTTATGAGCAGAACGAAATGAATACATATTATTAACAGGTGCTTAACACAAAATAACAAAGCTACAATAAAACTGGTTTTCTATTCAATAAGGAAATAAGCTGAAACTGTAAAATGCAGTAGAAACAAGCTTGTTGGAATGGTTGTGGCTTATCTCTGAGAAGAGATGTGACGACTGCACTCATTCGAAAGAAGATGATTAGAATGAGGATATGAAATCATTTTTACAATAAACAATAATTCCAAAAACCCTAGACATCCAAAAACCTAACCCTAGGAGATGAAGTGCCAAAAGTCACGTGGGCATCGTTTGGGTAAGTTAGTACATCAACTTTCCGGGGTCGTAACTTTTGCATACAATCTTTGTTTTAGGTGTGTGATAGACTGTTGGAAAGGTATCATTTAGGAGATTCATTTTGGAGGCTCAATTATTCCTTTGGTTATAATTTAGAAGCTTGATCCCGAAAAACCTTCATTTAGGCCCTCAAAATGGCCCCGAAAGTTAAAACTGCTAAAAATAGTAAATTACCAAAATTGTCAGAAAACAGTTTTGAGCTAGTTGGAAAAGGTGGGTGGCCACCAATATCCACTTGGATCACTACCATACATTCTATTACATTGATTATTTTTCACCAACCTGAGATATCAGATCTCGAGTGTGCATGTCGGATGAAATTAACGTAGAAGAAAAAGTTGTCAAAGAGATTCTAATAGACCTCATGGCTGAGAAGGTGATGTCTGCAGACATCTAAGTCTAATCGAAGCAAGGACTGTGACCGAGAAAATAACCAAGCATCATGATGACTTGGTGAATGTGAAGCTAATTCTATCCATCCTACCCAAATACATCCCACCCCTGGCCGATGTGGTGATTCATGATAGTGTCCCAAGGGACTTCGACTACACAGTCATTACTGCATACCTCCCTAAGGGAATACAAGAAGTCAGATCGCAGTTGGAGAGGATTCCAACCTTGAATATTAGTCACTATAACCTAGGATATTGCTAAAGCTATGGAATGCTCACACCTCACAAATATTTAACCAAGACCAAGGGGAAGAAGTCAAAGATCATCCCCTAGCCGTGGACTATGGACATTGTGAAGTCCACTGTCTTGAACATGATGAAGATACCACATTTTGGAAGGCACTAGGAGGTTAATACGTGCGTTAAAATCCTATTTTCATGATTCCATGGCAGATATCTATGGTTAGATAGATGCATCACCATTGAATCGACGGTGATCCATAGGATCACCAAATTAAGAATGCAGGGACCAGACCCGCAAGACTTTTATCCAAGGAAGGCTGCAGATTGTGTTCTGACACAGAAGATCAAAGACACCTACGATGATGTAGAGAAAGGGACGCGAGGTTATAAGGTAGCCTCCATTCAGAATGGCACAGTGAACCTTGATTTCCAGTTGATTTCTTGTAAGCTAGTTCGAAAGAACAAACCCACGCAGGTCACAGGGTTTGTTGTTGACCTCGTAGGAAAATGCATGGAAGGACTACATATGAAGTGGGCTAGTTATCTAGTCAATCAGTGAGAACTGGATTGTCGCGAAGCTCAGGATCAGGGATATGAGTTCCATTTTAGCTAGCTACTGATCCTCATCACATTCACTACTTGGGAGATGCTGGAAGGTGTGACCTTCCCTAACATTGATCCGTTCGAGCCATTAGCTGTGAAGTTCACCACGCTCTAGTATTCGAGCAATATGGGGAAATAATGGTAGTCAAATGCAATATTCCATACCTACTACCTTCACCTGAAGAGGGCTATTGAGTCTTTCCCTCGTATGATTCCGAAAACCCTAGACAGGTTCAGGCCCCTTATGAAGTTCCACGCAGATAGGAATTTTATTTATATTATTGTGCACGCAGACAAAAGTAAAGAAGAGCTTCAGTCCTACTATAAGCTCATAGAGGAGGACCTGGAAGAAATCACTAAGGAATGGCCCACAAAGTTCCTTATACCATTTGACCAGGAAACACTATCCGATCCCAACCTCATTGGAAGTCTGGTGGTTACTCACGAAGAGTATGATGCACCCAACAACAACAGGAAGAAAAAGAAGGAAGACGTACAGGAAATACACAACACATCAAAAGAGACTGCATCAGATTCACCTAGCAGAGGAGGAGACGGTGAAGTGGACAAAGAAGAGAAAGAATGGGAAGAAGACAAGAAGAATCAGGGTGAAGTAACACCGCCTAGGAACCCCCTTGAATAGGTAGAGACACCCAAGGAAAGAAAGGCTTACCCCATGAAACCTACATTGCAGAAGAAGTCCAAAGCGAGTAAGCCGAAGCTGTAGACTATGCTCACGGTAGATGACTTCAACTTCATTATCGTAGTTGTATCCAATGCCTTAGAAGATATTTTGTAGAGAACTGAAGCCAAACAAGAAGCCATGTATGATAGAATTGATATAGAGCTAAGAGGTGTACAACAAGCCCTTCACTCCAGCCACACAGTGTCCACTTCGCCCCCGCCACCAGAAGAACCAGAATTGGGAGATGATCCTACCTAACTCCGCAGAATAGCTAACGTGACCAAAGCTCACCTTATTCACATACAAGAAGAAAATGAATAGGCCATAGTGGCCCTAAATCAAGCATAAGAAGAAATCATAGAGCAACGCCGAGTTGCACAACAGGAGAAGGATGACCTCCAAACCAAGTTCGAAGAAAATAAAGTGCAAATCTAGTAGGAGAAAGAAAATATACTCGCAGAGCAGGTCAGAGTTAAAGAAGTAGTCAACAGAGCACTTCACTCTGTGACAGGATTGAAGCACATGGAGGAAGACCCGGTGGAGAGTCAAGTGGTGAAGCTTGCATAATCCATTCAACAACTTCAATAGAGGGTCACAGAAATAGAGCTACAAATAGTGCCAAGCACTCCACAAGAAGTGAGAGATTAGAGAAAATAAACTGTCTGGAGCACTGTTGAAAGGATCAAAGAATTATCCGTGGAATGTAAACAACTAAGCAGTTGCAGTGTGTGGACTTATGAGCGCCTTATTGAGGAACCTGAACTGAAGACACTCGAGTCACATCTCCAGGAAGCAAAGAAACAAGAAACAACAATACAAGTGCAGTTGAAACTCCTGTCAGCAGTTGAGAGGATGAAAAGATCCCAAGAACATCACACGACTCAACAACAGGTCCATGCCATACAAAGAAAATTCATGGAAGTGACTTAGAAGCTCTAGCCAGTCTAGGATGCAACTTGCCTACTTTTTGAGGAGATTGAAGGCCGAGGAGTAGAGATAGAACAAGTAGTCACTTATACCTTCGGTAGAAAATCACTTAGAGGTACCTATGAATGAGGAAAGTATTCAAGAGTTCACCGAGCAGGAGGCCTTGGTGCAACAACAGGGTGAAGCAACTCAAGCCAAGATTGAAGATTTTGAGGCAGAGTTACCCAGACCAGAGTGACTTGGGATGAGTCACATGTGAGTGTTGGGGGCTTGTTGGACCTTGAACAAGTTTTGGATATCCTTGGTATTGTTTGACCTCTTTTGGGACTTCAACAGGATTGTCGAAGGTAGAGCACAAGTCGAAGCAAAGATCACGGGATATCAGCCCCTTTTTTAGGGAAGTTTTAGGATTAGGGTTTATGTAACGGGTATGGGATGTCGACCCATGGGTTTACCTAGGTTTGGGCCCATTTTGTAAGGTATAAATAGATATCTAGGCGATGTAAGAAGAGGCCAGAGTGCTAAGTGAAAATAATTGTGGATGCTTTGTGCATGATATGTGTTAAGGACTTGCAAAGCTAAGTGCAAGTGATTGTAAGAAGCTTATGTATAGACAATAAGAAGGATTTGTGCTAAAACCTAGCTCGGGGAAGGAGGATCTGGTGAGGTTCGTGCAGATATCCTGTCCTATGCGGAGTGGGTTATGAGGCTTTGTGCATGTAAGGAGATTGACATAATATAATAAAGAAGACGAAGAGTTGGTGGATGTATATCCTATGTTATGGTTTCTTTGTGCATTATGGTTGTATGTTAGTGATGTGATTTATGCTTAGTGCCGATATCTTTATGTATGTTGCATCTGGTATGATAGCTTAGTGCTTAATAATGTGAATAAATGCTAGATATGATCTTTTTCCATATGCTAAGTGCTTAGATGTGTTAGATCTGGTAGAATACTATGTTGTTCTTTAATTAGGGTTTGGATATGCGATGTGAATAAGGGTTAATTACTGATGAATGTTAACTGCTAAGTGATTTGTTAAGTAGTGTAATCACAGATCCGTGTCCCATCTAGGTTGCATACATTTGAGTCCTGCAACCACCCATACCTCTACCTCGGGTGAGACTTCATCTGCTTCGCAGGTGTTGCCGAAAGGACTGGTAGTTAGGGTTTTGTTGGTGTGCTATTGAAATGTTGAACCCTGGGTCTGCCCCTATGCCAACATTACTTTTCTTAGTTAATCCAGACAAGATTGAAAAGCATAAATGCAGTCTCATCAGATGTTGATTTTGGATTTCAAAGTGAGCTTGAAAGACAACAAAGCATGCTCATTTTGGGAGTCCCAAGGGTGAGGCCAAGAGTGATGGTACACTAGACGAATGAGGCTCAATCTCATAACCATGACAGGAAAAACAAGGAATCCTGAGCCTATAGTCATTACAAACAACATGGGCACCAAAATGCAACAAGGATCTATCTAGGGAATCCATGTAAAGGTAGGCTCTACCACCTAATCACGACACTTCTAAAGATACAATGACGGTTCTATGTCACACTTTTATGGGATTGATCCTATGGCAAAGAAGAAAAGACAATGAGATGCAGAAAGTGGAGGTGAAATCCTAACTTATATGCAAAAAATTGGAAAAAATGACTTTTACCAAAGGACCTTTAAAAGTGACCAATCTCCCAAAAAGTTACCAAACCAAAAGAAAAAGTGTATCGTAACATTCAATAATAAACTTGAGAATGGAATTAAATGATTTTCAAGACAGAAAAATGACAAAGGGGGTCAAAAAAGTGGCAAAAAGGGCCAAAACCGTTTATAAATAGAATTTAACAGCTCATTTTCACCATTGTAATTTGAAAATTGACCAAAAGGTTAAAAAGACCCTTTTCTAAAGAATTTGATTCCTGGAGCTTCATAGGACAAAACAAACTTCCACTCAGACCAAGTAAGTACAAATGTATCCCTCCTGCATTTCCATTCTTTCTTTTTGCATTTGTTTTTGTTTTTGAGGGGGCACACTCTCCCAAAAAGAGTGTCCTTGTGTGTACACGGGCTGTCCAAGGAAAACCCACATATGTACGCAAGCAGAAAATAGTCTTCCAGCGTACATACACGACTATGGCCAAAATAGCTCGCGTACACCCTCAAAAGTCTTGAAAAAAATAAGAATGAAAGAGCTCACTCGCTTTTGAAATACCATGGAACAAAATGTATGTACACTAGAGGGAGAGGGAACATGAGGACATTGATATACTGGTTGATGAGGACCCTACTACCATTTTCACATTGAAACAATGTGGGCTGTGGAAGTTATTCTAGTGTCCATTTATAAGGGCACAACCCAGGTTGCTAAATACCCTGGTCGACTACTGGAATCCGGATGCAAAGGCATTCATGATAGAGGGGCAGTCATTGAATCCAACGATTAAGGATATATACTTCTTGAATGGACTCTCTAGGAGAGGGGAACCAATAAATATGCACACCTTTCCCCCCAGGCCTTTCAACATTGAGGATTACATCAGGATGTACTATGGGGTCAGCACTGAGACAATAGGTTCTCAAGTTCCCATTCAAAATATCACTAGTTTGACACTGAGGGTGATCTTACTACTTATTGGGTAGATTACTGGATCCGTGTCCCTTCACTAGGCTTCCCGGGTGCACATGCATTGTGCTATTCAGTTCCAGGATGCACATATCTATGACTGGATTATGACTATTCTCACATGCATGAAGAGGCATTTGACAGAGTGTTTAGAGCATAGAAACAAGAACTTTGGGTTTGGCACCATCCTATGCTCGTTCTTCTTCGAGAGGGTGCCCATTCTGAGTCCTAAAGAGACTGTACGGGGGCATGTGGCCTCCTTCCCAACATTATGTAGATGGGAAGCATTTCTACCATGACAGGGGGGGAGGGAGGACCATAGAGGCCTTCAACGACAAATTCTTTGACTTGTGGACATAATAGATTATATCTATAGAGGAATACCCCTATGATGGAATCAACATCTCCAAGGATCCATACATGACCGTACCTCTCGGAGAGGAGAGAGGAGAACTAGGTACATGTTTTTTAAAGTTATTTAATTTTTAATTTATTTTATATATATATATCATTTTATATGTGTTAGAGTACTGATTTTTGTATCTGTTATGTACAGATGTGGGACCAGTGCGCCCAACGGAATTCATGAGGACTTGACCCAATGGAATTCATGAGGACTCGACGATGTCTTTGACCAGAGGTGGGACCAACAACAACCAGTGGACCAAAAACCACAGGGGGACCCCCAGCTGGAGAGGCTGAGAGAGTATTGAGGTGGGTGGAGCATAACCTCACCACGCTCACTCATACAGTTCCTATGGCCGAGATCAAGGATCTCCCACCTTCCGTGCAACCTCATGTAGTGGGGGTGCCACATACTTGGGTCCAACTTTTCCAGCATTTGGCCAATGTCGTCGTTCACTACAGCATGTCCAATAGGCCTCGATCTTAGATAGGCCAGACTATTATGTGTCAAGGGCACATTTTTGTATATTTTTTAGGGCATAAGCCCTGTGATGTATATCAAACCTTATTTTTTGAGGCGTTCGTGCCCACCTATGTACTCTTGACATTTTGACATATATATATTTACATATTTATTCTTCTTATGGATCACATTTTTTAAAAATGTATGTACATGTGTATGTGTGTGCTTCTTTTTATGTGTATGCAACATGCCAATCTAATACTTTATTAGATAGAGTATATGTCATTTGATTTAAACTCCTAGGAACATGGATATACGTAATGTAATCAAAGTAACGTTCTAAAAGACGTACCCTAAGGAAACGTCGGTGCAAAGTAGGATCATAAACACGGTAAAATCCATTTAACTGGGACACAACCAGCTAATAATCTAAGTAGAACCGGAGGTGAGAAATTCCATGAGACAAAGCATCATGAAGCAACTCTATCACTGCGCTGTACTCGACGACATTGTTTGTGGCATCACCTAGACAGATACCTCAAGAAGATAGAAACTGGCCCCCGAGTGTGAAAACCACCTAGGATGCGAAAGCAAGCCTCCGAGTGTATCAGCTAGCGCCGTTCAAAAACCAAAAGAACACCTTCGATTAACTTGAAATTTACCACAATGAAAAGCAAGACATAAATAACTACACGCCCATAAAATGAAAAAGACAAAAAAATGTATAAGAACTATACATATGTACCAGAAGTCACCCAGGTGACCAACCTAAGAGTAATACTTCTTGAGGTAGAGCCCATTTCTAGGCTCTACCAAGGTATTTCCCTCAAACTCAACTAGATGGTAAGTGCCCTTCTTTAATACCTCTTTCAGGATGAAAGGTCTGAACCACATGGGTTTGAACTTGCCTACCCCTAGGGGATCCTTGTCTTGGTCATAGACTGGGAAAATATCACCTTCAGAGAAAATAGGAGGAGGAACAAACCAATCATATTGACACTTGAATCGTTTCTTATGAGCCTCATTGGTTTAGGCTACATCACGACATTTCTCATCCAGCTGCTCGAGATATAATAGGCGTTCCTCAAGCGGTGAAGTGTCTGGAAGTAACTCCATTGCCAACTTTAAATATGGGATCTGGCACTCAATAGGAAAGGCTGATTCCATCCCGTATACAAGCTAAAAAGGTGAAAAAATGGTGGCAGTCTTTATAGACATTCAGTAGGCCCACAACACCGAGTACAACATCAAATGCCAATTTGACTTGGCAGAATTGATTATTCGTTGAAGAATAGTCTTGAGAGACTTATTCACAGCTTCCACTTGACCATTATCTTGTGGGTAGTAGCATGATGGATGTTCTTGCCCCAACCCAAGCTTTGATTTGAACTCATACATCATTTTGTTTTGGAAGTGACTCCCATGGTTAGTGACAATCTCCTTCGGGATGTCAAACCTTGCTATTATCTAGTTAAAAATGAAAAGAGTTGTTGTTTCTCCATCATTTTTAAACATTGGCATAGCCACGACCCACTTTGTGAAGTATTCTACCACTACGATGATATAACGATTCCCCCTAGATGAAGTTGGGTGACATGTAGTAAAATAAATCCCCCACTTAGTGAAAGGACCAATAGCGATGATGATAAACATGGGAGTAGCATGTGCCCTCATATTCCGAGAGAAGATTTGACATGGGTGACACTTATTGACCAACTCAATGCAATATTTGATTAATGTATGCCAGAAGTAACCAGAACATAGAATCTTTTAGGTTGTTTCCAACCCAGACAAATGACCACTACATGACCCAATGTGGAAGTCATTTAGAATGAGCTCTACTTCCTTGTGTATAAGGTACCAATGAAGAATGCAATCTACACCTTGACGATACAAAGTGTCATTGAGTATGAAATAGTTTCATGCCTGATGGTGAATTCGTCGACACTCGTCACAGGAAGCAGAAGCACGACAACTCAAAGTCTGGAGATATACTAGTATATCTCCATACTAGGGGTTTGAAGATGCGATCAGAAAAATATCTCCTTTGATAGGATATTCTTCGGGCGTGTCATCACTAGATTCAACTGGAAGTTCTGCAAAGACCAACGACTTTTTGGATTTTGCGGAAACAAAATCCAAGTCAAATTTCTCGAGGATTACAATCCATCTACTGATCTTTCCGCCAATGACCTATCATGTTAACACATATTGAAAGGGGTTCACAACGAAAATGACGATGGTCTTGCGAAGCAGAATGTAATGACGGAACCGCTGAACAACAAGAACTGTTGCCAAACAAGCTTCTCAAAATGGGAATAATTGAGTTTCAGCTCAACCAGGCCTCGACTCAGGTAGTAAATAACATGCTCCTCGAGAAGATCCTCATCCTGAACCAAGACCATGCTGATGGTCGACTTTGCAGTGACCAAGTACAACAAGAAATATTCATTATAATTGGGAGGCCAGAGCAGAGGGGCAGATGTAAGGGCGCATTTCAACACTTGAAAAGAGTGATGAGTGGATTCATCCCAACAGAAAGGGACTCCCTTTTTCAATAAAGGCATGAACACTTTAGGGATCTCGGCATAGTTCGCGACAAAATGCCAAAGAAATCTCGCTTTCCCATGTAAGATATGAAGCTGGAGTATTATGCATGGGGGAGGAAACTGAACTATCACCTCAACCTTAAGAGGATCGACCATGATCCATGTTGTCGAAACAATTAAACCTAAGAGACAACCCCACATTATGAAGAAACTGCATTTGTCAGGATTCAAGTGAATCTGATAGTAGCGACATCATTCGAATATTAGTCAGAGGTGTGTGGGATGATCATTTCTCTTGCGAGAGTGCGATGCTATATCATCAAGATAATCCTAGACTATATGTCTAAGGTCATGGAAAGAAAAATACATGGCCCACTGAAAAGTGGCTCCAACATTATTTAGGCCAAAAGGCATCTTACGATAAGCGAATGTGCCCCAAGGACAAACAAAAGTTGTTTTATGTTGGTCTTCAAGTTTGATCTGAATCTGGTTATATCCTAAAAAAACATCCATGAATGAAAAGACCTCACAACCTTCACATTCATCGACAATCTGATCGATGAATGGGGTGGGAAAATTATCTTTCGGACATGCCTTATTCAAGTCATGGAAGTCCATGCACATGTAAAGTGTACCCTGTTCTTTGTTAATCGAAACAAGATTTGACACCCATTCCCTCAAATGTACGGGGTATATAAAACCAACTTTAAGAAGTTTCTCTACTTCAACCTTAATCATTGTCACTTTTCGAGGATTCACTGGATGAAGCTTCTATCGGACCGACTTAGTGTCAGGATAAGTCGTTATCTCATGTTTGACAATTCTTGGGTCTATGCTTGGCATTTCCTCATAATACCAGGAAAAAACATCGTGAAATTATTTAAACAACTCTGTATAAATTCAAATCTCTTCAAGGGAGCAGTCCGCTCCAATGAAAAAATTCTCCATGACACCAGGGGTTCTGGAAATATCTATAGGGATTGTTTCAATGTTACTTTCCATATTACCCTCAGTGTAAATTGCGTGCATATCCAGAGGATTAATGGGACAAAACCTATCTCCAGTCATAGTCAAAATAAATTCACCTGCCTCTATTCTCCTTAAATATAGGAGGAAGTATGATCTATGATGGAGATCATCCCAGTGTCTGTTCAGACCAGTCAATGCCTCACGAATTGCCTCATCTAAGGGAAATACCAGGTCTAAATAATTTGTAGTGGCAAGGGAGCCTTGAGCCCAAACAGGCTCGAGAACTGGATCTAACTCTTGTGCGGGAGTCATATTAGGGTCAACTGAAGCTTGCTAGACAATGTTGTACACAACTTATGCCACAAACAAGGGCATGGCCATGCCATAATGCCTTGTCCCTTCAATCAAGGCCGATGGGGAAGGAAGAGTCCACAGATCATGAAAGAAAGTTGTTCGGAATGACGACATTTGGAAAATTTCATCCCTAGGTTGGTTAGGGGAAGCCGATATGAGATTGACATCGCGAGAAGGAGGTGGGTAATCAAAAGTACCCATCAACTATGGACATAAACCAAACCCTATGTTGTTGGTGTTGGGCTAAGGATTACCAATCATCGGGATCATGGATGCCCCTGTTGAAGAATCATGATGGGAGAAGGAAAACTGGTCAATGGTCACAATTCAACCCCCATGTGGAAAACACAATAGCCAAAATACTGTAGTAACCACTACATGCATTGCATAGGTCCAAATCCTTCCTAACAAAAGGTTGTAGTCAAGAGGCGCATAGACCACTTTAAATTCGATGCACACAGTCTTCCATCCTAACTGCATGAGGAAAGAAGGAATGATTCCATGTGGTATGAATGAACAACCATCGAATGTCATAAGGAATGTAGGTGATAGAGAAAAAATGGGTTGGCCAATGGCCTTCCAACATGCCAACGACATCACGCAAGTCAAGGCACCCTCGTCAACCACCATGTGGAATATATTTCGAGTAAAATATTTCATTGTGTAAGCCACTACTATCTGAAATGCAACGTGGTAAGGAAGATGAGGTTTCAAGTTGGTTGGATCGAGAACTATCTCTCCCAGGTTACAAGTCTCTACAGATCCCAAGGCGGATAACAGGGCCTTTCTCTACGAAGGGCAGATCTGGAGGACTTCCAAAGTGAACATCACACAAGGGGTTTGTGCCAAATATTCCACAACAGAGTAGTTCTAGGCATCCCTCACATTTGGATTTTGTGAAGATTTCTTGAACGCACCTTTGGGGATGTGTGTCATTGTTTCGCCCATCGTATTCTCAATCTAGAGAGGAACTAGGGAATTTGTGGCTTCTTTACCCTTTTTGGTAGATTCTGAAATTTTGTAATCTCGAGACTTGGTTGCTATATGAGAGTCACTTTCAACATGTAAACATTCACGGCTGAGGTATTACCAGTAGACGCAGGGGGTCCTTGACTGCCCCCTTCCGTGCTTGAATATGTTGAGGCTTGAGCCATGTTTTGCCCATGTGGAAATGGGTTCATCAACATAGTAGGCTATTGCTGTGCCAATAGATTTTGGGCATCTACAAGTTGAGGGCACATGTGACTCGGATGGTCTTCCATGCAAAGGTTGCACAAATACTTCGACTTTCTCTTCTCTTTTTTTCCCCCTCCAACATTGTTATTAGCCTTTTTGTCCCCTTTACTCTTCTTGTTCCATTGTTTTTTCTTTCCTTGAGGTTGTTGGTTGGCCTTTGGGTTAGTTGAGTGCACATTGGGTACGTTTGACGTTTAGTTAGGGGGAACAACTGAACCAAAGGTTTGGATGGTCATTGTCTTTTGTATTGACAATTGTTGCAATTGATTTAACAACAGATCGGTGGACTTTCCTTGTGATGAGCCCACTATACCATCGACATGTGGTCCAGAATTTTGTTTGGCCTTATGAAGGATGGACCATGGCATATCTAGAAATATCTCATAGAGTAAGCCATACTAAGAGTAAATTAGTTCGCGTTGTTGCGCTCTCATTATTACCTCCTCCTCTGAAAAAACTCTTGAAGTTGCAACATCCTTGGATACAACTGGTACCAAGGACTTCAGGAACCACTCCAACAAGAAATTTGGTGGGACATGTACTTTAATCAAGCTCTTCTGATGTCGCCATTCTCTAATGTGATCGAAGATATGATCAGACTTAGTCTTCTCAAAGTTGGACAACAATTTAGTGCCGACATCGTATCTCATGGTAGTTGTAAATGATTTAGAAAAACCATCGTCAAGTCATTGAAGTAAGAATACCTTGAGTGGTTGAGCTCAATATACCATTTTGCAGAACCCCCGATAAGAGTGAGTTGAAACAGGAACAACTATATGGAGTGGTCTCGCAGTTAGTTTGACGAGCACCATAAGTGAAATTTGTCACGTGATCACCTGGGTCTTCGCCAGACTTTCCTTCATATTCGCCACCAGGCCCCCGGCTATCTCCTCATTGGAGATATCTTATATCGGCAAGGGGTCAACACCATACTTCATCGATGCTTGACTATTGACGAGGCCGATAGAGTCTTGAACGACTTCCATAGCGGCGTGTGCAGGGGCTATCTTTCGGGGATGCCCACTACTCAGAAAATCATCCGAGCAGGTTACTTTTGGCCTACATTGTTTCACGATTGCATTCACGCCATGAAGCGATGCAATAAATGTCATCTTTACGCCAAACAAAGCATGAGCACCACCTTCTCTTCTCCACCCAGTCATTACTGCAGGCCTCTTTTGTAAATGGGGCATCGACTTCATGACTTGTAACCCCCCCCATCCAACAATGAACACAAATACATCGTTGTCACAGTTGATTACTTCACAAAATGGGCTGAAGCCATGCCTACCTTCAACAATATTGCTGACACTGCAACGCGTGTTTTCTTTAATCACGTCATATCCCACTTTGGAGTACCACTCCAACTAGTCTCTGATCACGAGAAACATTTTGAGAATGAGATTTTTGTCGAACTCTCATCTCGGTTAGGATTCTCCCATGAGTTTGCCTCACCATATTACCCTCAGTCCAATGGATAGGTTGAATTAGTTAACAAGGTCCTCAAAACCATGTTACAGCGCATGGTTAACAAACATAAGACCAATTGGCATCATATGTTATTTTCCATGCTATGGGCTTACCGTACGGCCGTGAAAATGATCACTGGTTTCACACATTTAATCTAGTCCATGGAGTCGAAGCCACTCTTCCTATTGAGTGTGAAATCCCTACCTTACGCACTTCAATTGAGCTATTACCCGACACTGCTCCAATGGAGCAGCGTTTTCTGAACTTAGAATCCTTGGATGAAGATCGTCGATCTTCATTACAGAACAATGAGGCAGCCAAAAAATGGTCAAAGGCCACCTTTGATCGCCATGTCAACCTTCACTCATTTCACGAAGGCGACCTCGTCCTTACTTACGATATCGCTCACGATACCCTCGGTCATGGAAAATTCGAGTCACTATGGCATGGCCCCTACATTATCCAACATTGCCTCACCAAAGGCGCATACATCCTGGCTTCCCCCGAAGGCCTCTCTCTCACAGAACCCGTCAATGGGCTATACTTAAAGAAATTTTACGCCTAAGTGTAGCCATTCTACATTAGGTTATTCCTTTTTATAGTGTTTTTAATCTTTTTTCCATAACTCACATCTAAACTATCATTTGTGTTATTGACATATGCTTCCTCCATCGGTACCACATCGGTTACACCGACGGTGCCAACCATTGGACACAAAATCTCGCTTCGGCAGCTTGGGTCCTCTATACCCCCTCACATGAACTGCTCCACTCTAGCAGCATATGTTTGGGTTCAACAACCAACAACCAAGATAAGTACACTTTCGTCATTGGCCTCCTCATCGATGCCAACCATCATCGTATTCGCCACCTTAGCATCTTACTTGACTCCCAACTAGTCGTCCTCCATCTCAACAATGTGTACCATGTCCACAATCCTTGCCTTTTTCACAAATACCTACAAGTTAGACTTTTATCTCGACATTTTGATTTCATTACATTTACACATATTCCAAGACAATTT
>SNQJ01S0159147.1:27435-48704 GCA_010110895.2 Picea sitchensis | reverse complement strand
ATTGAAAAATTAAAGCACAAAAAGGATGGTAAAGCTTACCTAATTGGAGAAAGACATCTGATTTGGGATCAGATTGTAACATAAATAAGTAAAATATGGGAATGATTCAAAGTGGTAGATGAGGAAAAGAGATTAATAGATGAAGCTGAAAAAGTTGTGCAACAAGCTTTTCAGGATTTGGGAAACAATCCTTGGATAGCTGGTTGAATGATCAAATTCCTAAATACTCATTCTAGAGATGCATTGATAGCAAAAGGAATTAATAATAGAACTTAGACAGTTCCAGATATTGAAAGGATCTTTACCAAAAGGAATCTTATTCAACAGACTCAAAACAAATGCATAATGCTGAGAAAGAATTTAGATACCTTCGGTAATAGATTTGACAAATTGATAAATGTGGGTTTACCAACTGTCTGGGGTGAAAAGGGTAAGATTTTTCCTTTTGAATAATATAGGCAAAATATTTTCAAGGTCATAGGGGATTATAAAAAGTTCAAGAAAATCACAGACATGTTAAGTGGGAAAACTATTATGGACATGTTGGTTGATGATTTTTATGTTTTATGTCAAGTAAAATAGTTGTTTGTTGTTACTCCCACGTATGAAAAGTATAGAGATTTTGATATTGCATTCATGAAAATGAAGTCATTTCATTATCCATAAAATCGGACATGGAAACTCCTTCTTCAATTTATCAATGAATAGTTGGTTCCAACAAATCCAACAAAGTCAACTAAAATTTAGGGAATCATTCTATTCTCGAATGGATATCATCTTATTTTGTAATGGTTGATTTTATTGATATAAACTAAAGGCTGAAAGATAACTTTTCCAATCAATTTTGGTTGTAGACATTTTTGCATAACAGAAGGAAAACTCGATGTAATCAGGGATGGATTTTGAGGTGGAGAGATTTTGAAGTTTTATTAAATATCAATTTTGCAAGTAGTAAAGGATTCTTGGTTTTGATCTTTGGCATATGTGATCTTTCTTTGTAATTTGTAATTCTTGTTTTTCTTCCTTTATTTTAAATGTACATGAGTTAATAATCAAGACAATTTAGTATGACCACTACTGTCTACATCAAGAACTAGTTAAGGTTACATATTTCATGGCTTCAACTGTAAGTTAAAACTATGGCATGTTTCTTTAATCTTATAATTTGTTTATGTTTTGAAATGTAATCTCACATGAACAAATAAATCTTATTTATGTTTGTATGTGTTTTCTTCTATCATAGATAATTTTGATATTTATCTTAGCATACATCATGTTTATATTTGATTATGTTTTCCCACTATTCTAACAATTATAATTTAAATTGTGCCAAAGAATTAAGATCAAAGCTCTTTATGGTTTGACTATTAATAAAATAAAATTATTACAAATATCACAGTCAAAACCAATGTTAAAATTCTTTGTTCTTTGAATAGATTTTAAAGCCCAAACATCTAAATTTAAAATGTCCTTGGCATTGTTTCCATAGCCAAGAAATATCTCAAGGAATACAACATTTTTTGCACCATTGTCGGGGAGCGAATTTAGAATATTTTCATTGGGTAAAATAATTCTACCTAACTTTTGATGGTGAACAAAACTCAGGTCGGATAAAATCCTTCACCTAGTGATTCCACACTTTTTAAATCTTCGCATTAGGAAAGAAAAACACTAGAGCACATCTAGATCCTAAGAAAATAACACCAGTAGAAAATCCATAAAAGCTATTGTCTAAGAAAAATCCAAAACATGGACCTATAACCCCACCCACTGCATCTTTTGCTTATAAACCTTCATTTTCTACTATCCCTAAATCCAAAGAAAAGGTTGTTATTGATCCTAAAGTTTCCATTTCAATTCCTGCAAGCCCTTTACATCTTCCAACTCTACCTTCACCTGCATCTCCTAAGGAACCTCTTTAAAGTTCTCCAAAACTTCAGTTGACAGTCTCTATAGAAAAATCTATCCAATTGTTTCATAAAACATATATTCAACTTTATCTTAAAGATTCTACCATAGTCTCTGAAATAAAATCCCCTGAAAAATTCTCCATTTTTTTCTCCTAAAGAATCAATCGATAATTCTCCAAACCTTTCCCCTAAAGAACCTTTCGAAGATTCTCCATTTTCGTCTATTTCTTCAAAGTTTTCCGTTTTAAGTCCTAAAAAGGAACTTTTAGAGATCCCTCTAACTTATGTCCTAGAAGTTCCTTTTGGAAAATAAGATTCTTTTAAAACTTATATAAATCCCCTTAATATTGAGAATTCCTAGTTAATAATTGATTACATAGCTATAGATGGTGTAAATTAACCAAATCAACCTAATCCTCCTCCTCCTCCTCCTCCTCCTCCTCCTCCTCCTAGGATTTTTAATAAAGTTGCAACCATATATGCACCATTAGTTTTACCTAGTAATATTAATTATTTACCATAAAATCATCTTAAAATGTTACCAAAATTTAATTGTGAAAGTGAGATTATTGTTGTAGAACATCTAGCAACTTTTGATGAGTTTGGAGATAACTTTGGATTAGAACAAGAGAATGTTTACATGATATTGTTAGTGCAAACATTTGAAGGAGAAGTGAGAACCTGGTTTAAGGGACTCCAACCAAACACTCTTCACAATTGGAATGAATTGGAATAAGCTTATCTTAGACAATGGGGAGAGAAAAAGGATCACCTTTACTATTTTACCAAGTTTGGAGCCTTGAAACATAAGAACACTGAGTCAGTATCTGATTTTATCAAGAGATTCAATAAAACCTATAGAAAGATTTTAATTGATGTAAAACCCTCCCAACCAATTGCAAAGGTAATTTTTGTAGGTGCCTTTGATCCATGTTTTTCCTTCCTTTTAAGAGAAAGAAGATCAAGAATATTAGCAAACATGCAGGAATATGCCATATAAATTGAATCTAATATGATATCTTTAGGGATAAAAATTAAAACTGGTTCAAGTACCAATAAGATTAAAGAATAAGATGAAACATCAGGGCCATCAAAAGAAATTCAGCATACCAAAATTGAAGAAATGTCTAAGATGATAAGATATTTATCCAAGAAACTAGAAAGAATGGAAGTAGACAGAAGAAGGCCTAATGGAAACATAAATCCTAATCAATTTAGGAGAAAATTTAATTCACTTCAAGTGCTTCGAAGGGATAGAAATAATGATCAACCAATTCAATCACCTTTGAAAGATGAAATATGGATAGAGAAAACCATTGATCAACAATATGAAGAGTAAGAGGAAGAATTGAATTTATGTCATGAAGAATGTGAAAATCCTTATGTCACTCGAGAAGACTATGAACAATCTGTAAATCCATTTTTTGATGAAATTGAAAATGAAATTCCTGAATTAACTTCTTCTCAATTTAAATTATTTTCTAATGATCTTCAAGCTGAACTACACAAAAATATGACTTAAGACCAAGGAAAAATGCAAATAATGCTAATGAACAAAATCATCCCAAAAAAGTTTTAACAAAGGATAAGTCTAAAGAAGCCTCTACTTCTAAACAAGTAATAGATCAATCCCAAAATAAACAAGTAGAAGCCGAAAATAAGGAATCAAATAAACATAGCAATTCATTTAATCTTTAATATAAGCTAAGTAAAATAAAAATCCTTGTTCCTTTAATTGAATTAGAAAAAAATCCTTTATATAAAAAATAGATTTCAAAGGTAATTGATCAATCAATTCCAATACATCAGAGAGATATAATAAATTTAGAATATGAACACCCTACTATGATGTTTGGTCCACACATTGAAGATAAAGGATACACTGTAGAACCATTCTATATTACTTTGAATTTGCATGATCATTTGTTACATAATTGCATGCTTGATTCTGGAGCATCTTACAACCTAATGCTTAAGGTAATCATGGATAAATTGCAACTGGAAATAACTAGACCCTATTAAGGCCTATATTAATTTCACTAAATATATCGCGTTTACCTCCAAAAGTTGCATACTAAACAACTTGCATTTACCTCCAAAAGTTGCAAAAAATAAAAAGTTGTAAGGAATTCGACGGAGTTAATAGGCTATTGGAGGTTTCCTAACCAATTCACCTGTTGTATCCCATACCCAAACCAAATAACTATCCTTTTGTCATATAAAATGAGGTTTTTGGGTATAATTCCAATATCAAGCATTAGAACAATTAAAACTTTGCCCAAATCCTTTTCCCTCCTTGCCCAAGTATTTGCAACCCTTCTGAGTTCTTGCCTCAACATTCCCTCTCTAGCCTTTTCTCCTATACAATCATTTCCCTTCCCTTGAAGTGATCAGCTGATTGTGAGAGAAATCATTGAGATAAGTGCACTTGGAGAAATATCAAGAGTAACCAGACCATCTTCGCGGAGAGTCGACCTACAAAGGTTGTAATTTCCAATCTTTGGATATTGAATAAAAGAATCATTTTCTTGTCCTAAATGATATCTCTATTTATTTCATTTGATTTATGCATAATTATTTATATCTAACCATAATTGATGAGTATAAATAGAATATTTGTAGCATTGTTTTCCTAAGTATTGATGCAAGTTAGCTTTTGGAGGAGACTTGTAGCCTGGGAAGCTACAAAGCTAGAAGAGGTCAACATCGAACGTTTGGACCAAAGGTACTACTTCTGACTTACTCTTCTATCATTTTATGTTCATATATTTGGAATGTTTGGGGTAATTTAGGAATTAGATTATCTATTAAGGGAGTTCATAGCTCTGTCTTTACTTTGACCCTGGTATAGTAATAAGGGGGTTTTCCCGCTAGGAGAATTGGCGACTCCACGGGAGGGTCTCTCTAGGGTTTTATAGGGAGGTTTTTGAGTTTAATTGGCTTATTTATTTCCTTCTGAGTTTTTTATCAAGTTCACTGAGTATTTTAAGGGTCTCTGGTCACCTTCTAGGTGCCTACCAGTTTTGCCTGCCCATTCAGTCTGCCTAGTATTTTTCTTTTTTTGAAAAATCCCAGAGGTGTACATGCTATGCTTTGGTTCAACCCGCATACACATGCAGTCTACATAGTATACATCCCATGTACATACGCAGGCTACTGGTGAAACATCCTGCGTCTCTGTGTCTTGAAAGTGTTTTTTAAAAAGAAAATATTTTCTCTTTCTTGAAAAAAGCTTTAGGCTTCTGAGGGATTTCTTAGACTTTACAAAGTCTCTGTTAGTGGCCTTATCTTGGGTTAAAGATTTAGTTTCAACTTGTTTCTTGTTTTTATTTTGTTTTCCCTTGAGGTTTAGAGTGAAATTTCAAGTTTTAGATCCTCCTTTGGTTTATTTTGAATCCATGTGTTTACGTAGTTAGCCTAGGGTCTCTGTCAATCTTGGTTTTTGTTTTCTCTTTTTCCTGTTTCATACTTTGAAAAAAAAAATGCTTACTTTGGTTTTTCTTGTTAAAGCATTTAAAAAATAAAAATAAAAATAAATCCTTGTGTCTCTCCTTGTTTCCTATCTTTTTTGGCTTATTTTTAGCTTAATTTTTTAAGAAAAATGAGTTGTATTGATTTTTTGGCTTACGTTGTAGTTTCTTTTAGCATCTTTTGTTAGTTCTGTTTTGATTGGAAGAAAATAAAAATACCTAGTTTTTTAGGTCTCTTTCTTTCTTTGCATTTGATTTGAATTGTTATTTGAAAAAGAAAAAGAATTAGCATAGGGTTGTGTTTTGTTCTCATCTTGAAATCATTTCAAAAGAAAAATAAGAAATAAAATCCTTTCATTTGCTATTTTGTTTCACTCAAAAGTTGCATTGTAATTTTTTGCATGGAAAGGAGAAGTTCTAATAAGTTTCATTTTTGCAAGAGTCTCAAACAACATCAGTTGCAGGTTCATATCCTGTGAGTAAATAAAGACCATAAAATCAAATCATAACTTAAAATCTATTAGACTTTCTGTTTGTAGGGTTCACCAACTAGTCTAGGATTTTAGGGCCTTGAAATGGGTGTGAAGAGGAAACTCTTCAAGGCCATCTAAAACACACATTGGAGTCTGAGATAGGGAGTTTCTAAAGTCCAGCGTCTCAAGAGTTAGTCGGGACCCCCTCTAACACAGGGGATAAACATGAGGTCACGTAAGTGTTGACGATTAAAATCACAACAAAGTTTTGCCCACAAAGAGTTGCTAAAGCCTATTATTATAAAGATAAATAATACTAGTAGGTGGGACACCCTCGTAGATTGGAGATCATATCTGGGACATATTTGATTATTGCACTATTGTTAGACACTGCTTACATGGTTGATGATATCTTGTTTTTATTAGCGATGGATTGGGCTTATTATGTGTTGGTTCTATGTGTGACAAGTAAATGATGAATAAGGCATGTTATGTTCTAAGCTCTAATTTTATGTTACAATGGCCTATGCTATTCATTGATATGATTGCTATCTATTATTGGGACACATGCACAACAAACATGTTAGTAAAACTACATAAAGAGTAGTTGGAAAAAGGCAAAAACAATATAACAAATGCAAAAGGAAAAGGGATCTAACTATGCCAATACACTACACTACATGCATGGAAGTTAAAATGATTATGGTTAAATCCTAGCTAGCAAGTTAATAGTTATGCGATTTGATTGAGTTATATGAAGTGGTGATTTATGTTATGGCATAAGTTTGATATGGGTCACGCTATTGGTTTTAGTGGGTGATGGTTTCGATACATGATTTAATTAGTTGAGTTAATGAGAATCTTGATGGTGTGTACTAATGAATTAATGGACTGGGGATGGAGGTGACGTGAATTTACTACATGCCACCCTTACTCCCTCCACTGCCCACCACCCTAATTGGGTTATTGTTCAACTATGTTGTCGTGGTTATGCACCGATTTTCAAGCAGAGGGAGAACTGCTTGACCAACTTGCATTTTAAGGTGTTTTTGGTTACAAGTATGTTTTTTTTTGCCATCCATGAGTCTGCTCTGGTTATGAAATAGATATTGTCTCGTATGTATTGGTTTTTGCTTTCCCTAATTATGGAAACTATGTGAAACTGTGATTTTTTGGTGATTAATCGTTGATGGCTTTCGCTGCAATAATGTTTGAAGTCTCAGTGTTATTGGTCGTTTTGAGTGTTAGAAACCATAAAGGCTCTTTGTCATCCTTGTTGGTTTTAGTTAGAGGGTTTCATTTGGTATTGAATGGACGACTATCTTCACACATTCGTATCACCTTACATAGTCTTTGGCTTATATGGGGTTTAATGGGTTGGAAGTGCCTTGTGTCACTACGCATTGTTCACTTAGGTATTGGGTTGTTCATGCTACAAATGGTCTTGCAGTGGGTTATATTGCTTTTTATTGACTCTGGTTCACCTTAACATTGCTAGTTGGTTGGTTGGGAGAGTCACGAGGGTTATACCCTGCGTGTGCTAAGTATCGTTACAGGGCCAAAATGGAGCCTTGCTCCTTTGTTGATAGCTTCTCTGTCACGGGATTTGTCACCTTGTCCTCGAAGTCAACTATGGTATTCCTTGTGTGTGCACCGTTGGTCCTGGAGGTTTTCACCATTAAGAGGATTCGACTCAAGTCTCCCTGTGTTGGTCCACAGAGAAAACCCTTGACTCCTCAGGCCCGAGGGTTGATAGAGAAGACTGTTATGGAATGTCGGGTATACTATTGGTTGTTATGGATTAGTGGTATATTGTATACAGAGTTAGTTACTGGCTCGCCCCGTTTATTATGTGACACTCGTGTTGGCTTTGGTATCTAGTTACAACATTGTTATTTTAATTGAATGCATAAGCTCATCATGGTTAATTGAATACATCAAATACACAGTCGTTCTCCTTTTGTTTAATGAGTTGATAACCCAACATGTTTTTTTAATTGAGTAAGTCACAACATCACTTTATATCGATGTGTGGGTGTGTGTGGTGTTCCTACAACATGATAGGTTGGGGTGTTGATTATTATGAATGGGTGTTAAATTTCCATGCGAGTATTGCAATCGTGTTTTTTATGGTATGGATATCCAATGTGTATTCTATGGATATTTTTTGGGTTGCGCCCACAGAGATAGTAACAAATTTTTAAAACATGGCTTGGTTGAAATTTGATTATTTATGTGATGAAGTCACGTATGCTGTTCCTTCCCTGTCGTGTTGGATGGATAGCCCAACATTTTGAATGTTTAGAGTCAAGGAATTTGGACCTGTACAGTCACAGAAATACAATTGTGTTTTGTCGAATGGTTGTGTATTTCACAACATAGCGTGAGTTGAAGTGGTGATTGTTATATGTGTGTTAAATGGCAAGTCATGATCTTTGCAAGTTAAATATGGATCATTGTTTGACTATACACTATGTATGTTTAATGAATATCATGCATTTCTAAGCCCGGTTGTTGCGAGAGTATAACCTCATTGCGATTTAATTATTAAATGAATTAAAAGACAGAATCAAGCACGATTTTTATGTCTGTATTTATTGGCAATGGTTGATGTGTTGGCATTGTACAAAGCAGAAGTAATTGACTATGTATTCATTTGGAAATTTCTTTAAATGTTAAATGGATAAATGAGGAAGGTAGAGATATTCTACAATTTGTTGTGGAGTACATGATGTCTTGTTTGATGACAATCTGTTAAATATTTGATTATGAACAATGAGCAAGTTGATGCACATAATTGTTTGAACTTTACACAGTGGTTTTTTTGGGGTCACAGTGGTCATTTGGTTGGAGTTATTAATTTTTATAGAATGGTTTTTTGGATTACTTAATTACATTTTATGAACAATACACACTCTCTTTCCCCACCATTATTTCGCTTTTCGCTAATTACAACCCCATCGCCTTCCTATATTTATTTTTTCACTCCATGTTATAACATTTCATTATAGTTAAGAAGAATTCTATAATGAAGCAGTTTTAAGTCGCAGTTTCTTAGTTGGATCACAGTGATATTTGATGCAGGAGCATCTCAAGCGAGCCAACGCGGAGTCCAAAGACAGCTGGAAAAGCGCCCAGCACAAATTTTGAAAATGTCTTAAAATATTAATGAAGCATTAAGAAGGAGTGCCCTTGTAAAATGTAATCAGACCTTGAGTGATTCGCTCTCATCCTTAGTAGGTAGAAGGCATTTATAGTAGTTAATGGAGGTAGATAGAATTGAATGTTAGATTAGATAGTTTTAGAGCGCAAGAGGGAAACAGGATATAGATACCCTCATTGTGTATTGTAACATGATTATGAAGAACATAGAAGAAAAAGAGCAAAGAGCTGTATAGCCGAATTCCGTGTACAGAAGTTCTGAATTAATATAAGAAGGTTTTGATTTAGACTCATGGTGTTCAAATATTCTTTGTGTATGCGTCTTTGAATGTCATGCTCATGAATGATTTACTCTTTCTATCATGCAATTGCTTTTATGCTATGTATGAATGATTTCTTGTTGAATGTTTGAAATCTGAGAGGAAAGGGTAATGGAATGAGTTTCAATTGTTTCTCTATCTGAGCAAGAGTTCCTGCAAGGAGTGCAGTTGAATTGTCTGCAAGGAGTGCGTTGACAAAGGGTTTAGAGGTTTGTCTCTGAAAGCCCAGGATAGATATCTTTTGTTCTCATTTCCACAGAAGTGCAGTCAGGCACAAGAGCCATGCAAGGAGTGCGCACGCCGAGTAAAATCTCAAAGTTGCAAATCTGAGCAGAGCATTGAGAGACTGCTGCTACAGGTGTGCGCAGAGTCGAAGGATTTCAACACTTGGAAGTGTTTGAAGGTTTGTTGCAAGGAGTGTGAGAAAGGGTTTTCTGAAAGGCTCGAAGTCTTGAGAAAGTTCAGAAGGATTTGAACCTTTGAAGGAGTCGAAGGAAGGCATGAGGCCAAGTACCTTGAAAGTTTGAAGGAAGGCGTAGTGACGTCGGACCATAAGAGGACGAGTTCTGTGGAGAGAGATACTTTGTTTAGTTGGTGCAAAGGTTCTCAGAGGAAGAACGAATGATCGAAATTATCTAAGGAGGATTCACAAAGTCCCGCGAGTCGTCATATCTCGTAGAGTAGCAGGGGAGATACGGGGATTATTTTAAATGGTTCTAAGCTCAGGAGGAGTAGAACCATAGATCCAAGCCACAGGGGCCGTTGGATTTACAAGTGAGTTTCTATTTTGGGGTTTTGTAGGTTGGAGTCCTGTAATCTTTGCAACGAGACTTGCAAAATCATAAAAGGCGAAGTACCGAGGGGATGAAAGGATCATGTGGGCCACAGGAAACGACAGGGCGGACAGGTGGCGCCGATCGATGTGGAAGTCAAGTTCCATTGACCATTTCGGGGTTTCCTGGGGTAAAGACCCAAATTATTTGCATTAGGATTCGCGATATCACGAATTCTGAAGTTTTGACGGAGTGAAGGCCGTTGAAAGGTCAAAGCTTGCGGGCGCATTGGAATTTCAGGAAATCAGGCTTCGGGAATCGCAAAAACAAGTTGTTTGACATCGCGACCACCAAAATCGCAATAAGGGGAAACTTGAAAGAAAGAGAGAAAAGGTCAAGCGTGGACTGTTTCAGGTTTTCAGAGATTGAGAGGCAAAGCGCTTGACCACTGGATTCGCAAAGGTGCAAAGTCCGATCTCCCAAAATACAAGGGGGAATTTTTCGAAGTTAGTTGTGGGTACAGATTTCTCAAAAGGGAAATAGAAGAGCCATTTCCGAACATCTCTTCAGGCCAGTGTAAGGGAAAGATCCTGTTGACTTGGACCTTCCGACCTACGGGTTGAGGGGAGGGTAGCGTGCGTCATCATTTTTTGGTATCAGAGCATAGAAAGGTTCTTTTCTTTCTGTAGCAAGGAAAAAGATATTTCACCATGCTGCCGAGGAGAAGGGACAGGGAAACGCCCAATCCACTAGAGGAGAGGGAAATGCCGAGAAGAAGAGGTAGGTAGATGCTTGGTCCAACCATGGAGAGAGAGATGCGTGATTTATGTGCTAGACTCGAAGACATGGAGACAGCACAGAGGCATATAGTCAGTGTTGAGGATCTTAGTGATTCCGAAAGTGAGATTGAGGCTGAACATGAAGAAGAGGAAGTTGTAGCCAAAGATGCAGCAAACGAACGGTTTATTAGGGCTATTGCAAGAATGGGTGCAAGAGAAAAAATGGACATTCCAGTTTATGAGGGAAATCTGGATGCAGAAGAGCTTCTAGACTGGATTAGAGCTCTGGACACATACTTTGACTATGTTGAAGAGGACAAGAAGGTCAAGCATGCTGTCACAAGATTAAAAGGACATGCAGCGTTGTGGTGGGATGAACTACAAGCTGACAGACACTGCAAGGGAAATAAAAAGATCAAAAGCTGGGATAGGATGATCGCAAAGATGAAGGAAAAATTCATCCCCAGAGATTATCAAATTACTCTGTTCAGGAGAATGCAGAACCTGAGATAGAAGCTGATGACAGTGAAAGAATACATTGAAGAATTCTATAAGCTGAACATCAGGGCAGGTCATCGGGAGAGCGATGATGAGAAGGTTGCCATATATATGAATGGTCTGAGATATGACATTCAGGATGAGATGAGCATGGTAACCTTCTGAATGGTGGAAGATGCTTATCAGATGGCTCTAAAAGAGGAAGATAAGATGAGCCGAAAGTGGGGTCAAAGAGGGCGAGGCAGGAGTCAGCCCAGAGGCAAATAAATTTCCTAGGATAAAAACCAGAAGCCCAAGGAGGACTAGAAGAAACCTCAGACTCAAAATGAGAGAGGTGGAAGCTCACAGCGAGGGAAATATGCTGAACAGAGAGGACAACATACTGAGCAGAGAGGAGATTATGCTGATAACAATAATTTTCCTCGTACTATAGGTAGAGGAAGAGGAAGAGGTGGACTAATAACATGCTTCACATGTGGAAAGAATGGGCACAAGTCTTATGAGTGTCATGACAAAAAGAAGGAAGGAGGAGAAGCTCACATCGCCGAAGCATAGAGGCAGAATGTTGAAACAAAATATGCTGAAGGCGGAAGATCGTTGATGATGTGAAAAACTCTTTTGACACCAGAGAAGGAGGTGGAGAGTTTAGTCTAAAGAAACAAACTTTTTCAGACTGCTTGCAAGACCAAGGACATGGTATGCAAGGTCATTGTGGACAGTGGTAGCACAGATAATCTCTTTTCTACAGAGATGGTAGAAAAGCTGGAGCTGGAGATGATTGATCATCCAAGCCCATACAGAGTTTCGTGGCTACAAAAAGGACACCAGGTAACTTTCACTAAACAATGTTTAGTTGAATTTAAGATAGGAGGATATAATGATAAGATACTCTGTGATGTCATTCCCATGGATGTTTGTCATCTATTGCTGGGTAGACCATGGAAATATGACAGGAATGTGATTCATGATGGAAGAATGAACACATACACCCTAGAGAAGAATGGGAGGACTCACATGTTGCTTCCAATCAGGGATAAGGAGGTGAAACTGGAAGTAAGTAACACTGTACTTCTCATGAGTGGGAAGGACTTCTTACAGAGGTTAAGAAGAAGGAGGAACCGCAATTCATTGTTGTTAGGAAACCGAAGATTGTTTTGACCAGCACAAGAGTGGATGATTTACCAGAAGAGATTCAGGAACTACTGGAAGAGTTCATTGACATAGTAGTGGACGAACTACCTCGTTCATTACCACCGATCAGAAGTGTGAGTCATCATATTGATCTCATACCAGGAGCCAGCTTACCAAACAAAGCCGCGTACAGATTAACGTCGTAGGAGAATGAGGAGGTCAAAAGACAAGTCTAGGATTTTTTGGACAAAGGGTTGGTCAGAGAAAGCTTGAGTCTGTGTGTTGTTCCGACAGTACTCAGTTCGAAGAAAGACAGAGGCTGGAGGATGTGTACTGACTCGAGGGTGATTAACAAGATAACCATCAGGTATAGATTTCCATTGCCAAGGATGGATGATCAGATGGATTGCTTGAGTGGAGCAAAGTATTTTTCAAAAATTGATTTGAAAAGAGGTTATCATCAAATCTGCATGAGAGAAGGTGATGAGTGGAAAACAACATTCAAAACAAATGAAGGGTTGTATGAATGGCTTGTTATGCCGTTTGTCTTAACAAATGCGCCGAGTACCTTCATGAGGTTGATGAACAAATTCCTAACGGAGTTCATCGGAAAATTTGTTATTGTATACGTAGATGACATACTGGTTTTCAGTAAAACAGTGGCAGAGCTTCTGAAACATTTGGCTATAGTGATGGAGAAGTTACAGCAGGAGAAGCTACTGATAAACATGAAGAAATCCTCATTCATGAAGACAGAGCTCATTTACTTGGGATTTGTTATTTCTGCAGATGAGTTGAGGATGGATCCAGATAAGGTGGAGGTAATCAAGAATTGGCCATCACTGAAGAATACCTTTGAGGTGAGAAGTTTTCATGGATTGGCTAGTTTCTACCGAAAAATTCATTAGGAATTTCAGTGGAATTAGTGCACCGATGATGGACACAGTGAAGAAAAGACACAAGTCTTTTCACTGGACTAAAGAGGCTGAGAATATTTTTAATCTGTTGAAGAGGAAGATTATGGAACGACCGATTTTGGTGTTACCAGATTTCCGAAAGACATTTCAAGTGAAATGCGATGCAAGTGGATTTGCAATAGGGGCAGTCTTGAGTCAAGAGGAGATGCCAATAGCATACTTCAGCGAAAATCTGAATGAAGTGAAAGTGAAATACTCCACTTATGATAAGGAGTTTTATGCTATCATTCAAGAATTGAAGAAATGGAGGCATTACTTGATCCCGAAAGAGTTTGTCTTGTACAGTGACAATCATGCACTGCAGTTTGTGACTCAACAGGAAAAGTTGAATTAGAGACATGTGAAATGGGTTGAATATATGCAGAATTTTACTTTTGTGATTAAACATATTTTTGGTACTACTAACAAAGTTGTTGATGCTTTTAGCAGGAAGTGTTTTCTATTGCAGGAGTTCAAAGTCAAAACGTTGGGTTTTGATGATCTCAAGAACATGTATAGAGATGATCCAGATTTTAAGGAGGTGTACGAAGAAACTGAGAATCCAATTGTTAGGGATAGAAGAAAATGGACAGAATACATGATCCATGAAGGATTACTATTTAAAGAGCTATGTATTCTGAAATGCTCCATGAGGGAGAATTTGTTGAAGGAGAAACACAATGGAGGATTGGCCGGGCACTTTGGTCACGACAAGACGTTTGCAAAATTGAATGAGTCATATTTTTGGCCAGGAATGCGAGAAGACGTCAAGAGATTCGTGGACAGATGCAGAATTTGCCAGCATTCGAAGGGAAGAAGACAGAATGCAGGGTTTTATCAACCATTGCCCATACCTGAGAAGCCGTGGGATGCAATCAGCATGGATTTCATATTGGGGTTGCCAAGAACACAAAGAGGATTTGACTCAATCTTTGTGGTGGTGGATAGATTTTCCAAGATGGCACACTTCATTCCATGTCAGAAGATGAGTGACACAACTCACATTGCGAATATGTTTTTCAAAGAAGTCATTCGACTTCACGGCTTACCAAGGAGCATAGTTTTGGATCGAGACACAAAGTTCGTAGGACACTTTTGGAGGACCTTATGGAAGAAGCTGGGAACTAACTTGTCATATAGTTCGGCTTATCATCCTCAGACGGATGGACAGACAGAAGTGGTAAATAGAAGTCTAGGAGACTTGCTGAGAAGCCTGGTGACAAAACACCACAGCCAGTGGGACAACATATTACCACAGACGGAATTTGCTTATAACGATTCAGTTAACAGAAGCACAGGGCATAGTCCATTTCAGATTGTCTATGGCATGCAGCCAAGAGGAATTTCTGAATTGATATATTAAGAAAAGAATGTGACTAGGAGCGCTAGTGCAGAAGATTTCGCAGAGGCGATGAAGGACCTTCATAGCCAGGTGAAGAAGCGATTACACAATTCGAGCCAGGAATATAAGTGCAGAGCAGATCAACACAGAAGACAACTTCAATTTGAGGTTGGTGACTTGATTTTGGCACATTTGAGGAAGGAAAGGTTCTCGAGAGGAACATACAATAAGCTAAAGATGAAGAAAATCAGACCATGTAAGGTCTTGAAGAAATTTGGGGCAAATGCTTACGAGATTGAATTACCCGATGGAATCGGAATTTCTTCGATATTCAATATCTCATATTTGTACCCATGTAAAGCTGAGGAAGCAGGGATAGGAAATAAGTGGCCAATGATCCAGTGGACAAAGCAGATGCCAGTTGCAGATAAGCCATAGATGGAGTGTATACTGGACAAAAGGGTTAGCAAGAAGACCAGGTGGAAGCAATACTTTGAATATTTGGTCAAATGGAAGGACCATCCAATTGAATATGCCAGCTGGGAGAATGAAGCAGAGATCCAGAGGCATGGACACACCATAAACGAGCTCATGGATAGGAGCCCATGAAAATCCAGAGAGTATGATGTAGGAGCATCTCAAGTGAGCCAGCACGGAGTCCAAAGACAGTTGGAAAAGCTCCAACAAAAATTTTGAAAATGTCTTAAAATATTAATGAATAATTAAGAAGGAGCGCCCTTATAAAATGTAATCAGACCTTGAGCGATTCACTCTCATCCTTAGTAGGTAGAAGGAATTTATAGTAGTTAATGGAGGTAGATAGAATTGAATGTTAGATTAGACAGTTTTAGAGAGAAAGAGGGAAACATGATATAGATACCCTCATTGTGTATTGTAACATGATTATGAGGAGCATAGAAGAAAAAGAGCAGAGAGATGTATAGCCGAATTCCATGTACATAAGTTCTGAATTAATATAAGAAGGTTTTGATTCAGACTCATGGTGTTCAAATATTCTCTGTGTATGCATCTTTGAATGTTATGCTCATGAATGATTTACTCTTTCTATCAGGAAATTGCTTTTATGCTATGTATGAATGATTTCTTGTTGAATGTTTGAAATCTGAGAGGAAAGGGTAATGGAATGAGTTTCAATTGTTTCTCTATCTGAGCAAGAGTTCCTGCAAGGAGTGCAGTTGAATTGTCCGCAAGGAGTGTGTTGACAAAGGGTTCAGAGGTTTGTCTATGAAAGCCCAGGATAGATATCTTTTGTTCTCATTTCCATAGAAGTGCAGTCAGGCACAGGAGCCATGCAAGGAGTGCCCAGGCCGAGTAAAATCTCGGAGTTGCGAATCTGAGCAGAGCATTGAGAGACTGCTGCTGCAGGTGTGCACAGAGTCGAAGGATTTTAACACTTGGAAGTGTTTGAAGGTTTGCCGCAAGGAGTGCGAGCAAGGGTTTTCTGAAAGGCTTGAAGTCGTGAGAAAGTTTAAAAGGATTTGAACCTTCGAAGGAGTCGAAGGAAGACACGAGGCCAAGTACCTTGAAATTTTGAAGGAAGGCATAGCGACATCGGACCGTAGAAGGATGAGTTCCATGGAGAGAGATACTTTGTTTAGTTGGTACAGAGGTTCTCAGAGGAAGAATGGATGATCAAAATTCTCTGAGGAGGATTTGCGAAGTCCTGCGAGTCGTCAGATCTCGCAGAGTAGCAGGGGAGATACGGGGATTATTTTAAAGGGTTCTAAGCTCAGGAGGAGTAGAATTATAGATCCAAGCCACAAGGGCCATTGGATTTACATGTGAGTTTCTATTTCAGGGTTTTGTAGGTTGGAGTCCCGTAATCTTTGCAACAGGACTCGCGAAATCACGAAACGCGAAGTCTCGAGGGGATGAAAGGATCGTGTGGGCCACAGGAATCGATAGGGCGGACAGGTGGCGCCGATCGACATGGAAGTCAAGTTCCATTGAACATTTCGGGGTTTCGTGGGGTAAAGACCCGAATTATTTGCATTAGGATTCGCGATATCGTGAAGCCCGAAGTTCTAACGGAGTGAAGGCCATTGAAAGGTCAAAGCTTGCGGATGCATCAGAATTTCGGGAAATCGAGCTTCAGGAATCACAAAAACAAGTTGTTTGAAATCGCGACCATCGAAATCGTGATAAGGAGAAGCTCGAAAGAAAGAGAGAAAAGGTCAAGCATGGATTGTTTCGGGTTTTCGGAGATTGAGAGGCAAAGTGCTTGACCACTGGATTCGCGAAGGTGCGAAGTTTGATCTCCCAAAATACAAGGGGGAATTTTTCGAAGTTAGTTGTGGGTACAGATTTCCCAAAAGGGAAATAGAAGAGCCATTTCCGAACAGCTCTTCGGGCCAGTGTAAGGGAAAGATCCTGTTGACGTGGACCTTTTGACTTGCGGGTTGAGGGGAGGGTAGCGTGCATCATCAATATTTTATTTGGTTTGCGTTACATTTGAATGTTGTTGGCTTTGAGCAGTAACCATATTTCATTTCCCCCTCATTTTTTCATTTTTCGCTCAATACAAACCCCTCGCATATCCCAGAATCTTTTGTTCACCCCTTGCTCATTGATAACGGTTAAACAATTCGTATGGAGTGGATTGAATGAGTCTGATATGATGCTGAGAAAAAAACTATTTCATATTTTTAAAGAGTTTCCATGTATGGTTGTTAAAGGAACTATTTTCTAATCACTTATGCATGCAAAAATGTGCTATTCAAATAAGAGGCTGAAAACCGAGGGCTACTATGCCTCTGTCAAAGAGAAAGATGCTACTGCACCTTCCACATCTCTAGATAATTCTAACAAATCCGTGTCCTCCAACATGTGTTGGAAGGATGATTGCTCTCATATGATCAACTAGATGTGGCTTAAGGTTTCCACACAGATTAAGGTAGGTTCATAATGACCAAAATATAATAGTATGAACAAGGGAAAGATTACCTCACAAGTTGGAAAATATGGATTTTAAGTTTTTTATTGTTGATGATAGTTGACTTCAAATTTTCGTATGACATGTTTTAGTTTTGGATATATGAGTAATGCATTTTTGAAAACAATGTCAAATATAAATGAGGTAAATTGTCAAATGTGCATGTGATGATGGGAGTCACAAGGAGAGTTTTTCTTTCTTAATTAACTAGTTATGTTATAATTGTTAAGAGCTAAATGGGAGTTACAAGGGGTCCCACCTACTAGTTATTATTTATTTAAAAACCTTGTTATGACTTATTACTCCCCCCCCCTCAACTAAAAAGTTGGTTGAGTTCTTAGTTAACTTAACTAATGAGGTGGTTCAACTACTTCAACCAATTCTAATTTGCTTAAATAAAGAAAGAAAAGGAGGAACAAAAGGAGGATAAAAGAAAGAAGTATACTAAGGTTTGCTCTTTGAGTTTATGTTGAGATAGTTCAATTTTCATTCATTCCTTAATTTATCACAAGCCTAATTCTTTTTTATGATAGCAGGGTCTTATTGTAGACAACAAGATTCAGGGATGAATTACATCATTCAGACACTTGTTTTTTAGAGGTGTTGATCTATCTTTGATAGTCTGTGTAGACTTGTCTATTGGTGAATTAGTTTTCATGATTGACAAAGGCTATTGTGCAGTGTCTAGTGTGAAGTAGTCTGTGGAAAGATGATCCAACTTTTAGAGTTCAATTTTGATTTTCTATCAGAGGTCCTTTTGTATGTTCCATCGAGGATGTCTATGTTTGACTTTGGTCCAAAGTTTCTTCACAAAATTTTGTAAAGAGAATGACTCTTTGGTGGATTGGAATGAAATAAAGGATTGATTTATGTCTCATCTGTCTTGATTATCATCTTGGTGTCTTTGCTTCTGTCTCTACATTTATTTCAACAACTGTTATATTCAAAAAATCACATAAATAATGGAATTTCCAGCAATCGTTTATTTATAAAAAGACTAGCCTAAGCACTTGTAATCAATACTTGTGAGTTAGGATATTAATTTTGATGGCTATAAACATAGGGTGATATTCCTGTCTATTTTTTTTTAGCCAAGCAAAATCTGAAAATGCTTGAGTAAGATCATTTCATATCTTTTCCTTGACATTTATTATGGCGACCATACTAGGGAGAAAGAAAAAAAAAAGTCATTATCTTTATTTCCCTGGTTTCTTGTATTTTTACTTTGTATTTTTTGTATTTACTGTTTATATGGTTTTTTTCTTTGACTTTATCAAGTCCTATCTTGCATGATCATGTATAAATCTAATTTGAGATCATTGTCAATGGTTAGTTGTCCTCTTTTTTAGGGTAACACATGGGAATCTTCTCAGAACCATATTGATGATTTCCTTAGCTTCTGTCAATCTATTGGGGTTAATGATATACATACTTCTGTAGATCGTTTTCCACTTTCCTCCGTGGTAAAGCAGGAGACTAGTCTAGACGTATAGTATCTAGTCAAATTTTCACGGGAGAATCAATTTTTGTAAAGTTTCTTTTCGATTTCCCCCCTCCGCCTATCTTTCATCGCTTTGATTTTCTATCGGAAAGCATCCTTGACCCTCCTTGATGTGACTTTTTCTATGGTACTCATGAACAATTAACCTGCGGGTTGTTCTTAAAATCTAAAAGTGAATATCACACAAATCCCTCTCTCTTCATGACGAGCTTGTAGGAGAACAATCATGCATCTCATTGTGCTATATTCATAGAGGATTGTAAGGATTATTGTCCTGATATGCCTACTAATCCTACTTTTGAAAATGATTTATTTGATGTATTCCCATTTAATGATGACCTTTTTGAAATATATCCCACTCAAGATCAACTTGTGTCTAATGAAGTATTCTTAATGGATGAATCTGGCAGGGAAGATTCTCTTGAATTGAATAACACTATTCCTCATATTTCTCATGACTATCCTAGAGAAGATGAAAGAGGGGGTTCAAGAGGCCATATAGATTCATACGTTGACTCTCCTTATAGAAATTCCCATAAGGATAATCAAGATTTTACATTGCGGAATTCCTTCACAAACCCGTTGTTTCAGTTCAAAGAGGTCGAGGATGTCAATGAAGATATACATATCCCCCTTTGATGCACTTATTTGTTTTATGATGATAAGTTTAAATGGATTCCTTTATTTTCTCCCTCGGTGCATGGTAGTTATTTTCCTAATCAAGAGATCATAAATGATGACCTTATAATGCTTGAAGATCCCATTAACTCCATCCTCAACATCACAACTTGTGACCATCATTCTAATATTATTGATCATGCTCATGTTTTAAATATCAAGTCAAAATCCATTCTTGATGGTTGGTAGGTCCTGGAAGATGGTAATCACTTTTTCTAGACCTTCATAGGCCCATTACCCTTGCCACATGAATTTTTTGGTTGGTAGGGTGATCGACATTCTTTATGCATCATCTTCCAATTCATTTATCATCAATCCAAAATAGATGATGAATTTCTATATGAAAAATGTCATCCTACCTAACTCCAAGAATGTTTCCCCCTTCCTTTTGTACATAAATAATAAATTGGGTTTTTAGTTATCTAGTTTTTTGTTTTTACATTTCTGTCATTTCATTTCTAATATTTCAATTCTGCTATTTCATTTATGTTATGAATTTATTGTTATTTTTTTCTTTTTGACTTCTTTCTTGTCAAAATAAAATGTTGGATCAGTTCTTCCACAACGACACTCCCACAAAGCATTTTTAGTCCATAAAAATCAAGATTACACAACTGTCACGATGTTTTCCCTAAAAGGTACACTTGAATTTTGTTGGTTGTGGAGCCTGATTATCTTCCTGATGCAGAGGTCCTTTGCTTTCAGCCGTGCCTATACCCCATGAAGTATTTACACCCCAGAAGTATGTACACTCTTCCACGCGGGGGAGTGCAGAGGGGGGGTACCCCCTCTACGGGGTCCGGGGGGTCCATCCCTTCGACTGGGGGGTCTAGGGGCAAGCGGGCTCCCAGCGGGGGTTCGGGGGTGAAGCCCCCGAAACAAAAATTGCCTTATAAAAGTATATTGTAATTTCATTGTAAATATGGACCGTTCATTATAAGGTCGCAGATCTAATGGTAGAGATTATGTTAGGGTTTTTTTCCCTAGAAGACAACCCTCTTTTATGAGGGAAATGTATTGCGTCTATGTATGAGTGTGAATATTGTATTCTGAGAGAGGAGACTGTGAGAGAAAGAAGAGGAAGTTACAGTGATTTTTGCTGTAGGTTACATCCCTTCATTTGCTGGATAATAATAAAGGAAGGACCTGGCAATTTATCTAGTGGACGTAGCCCACACTGGGTGAACCACGTAAATCTGTGTCTCTCTTGTATTGTGTGTCTTCTGTGTTTTTGTTTCTGCATTTGTTTTATTTTATTGCTCCGCGGTCCTATTTTTCTAACAACTGGTATCAGAGTGTAAGGTAACTCGCAGGAAAAGAGGG
>SNQJ01S0159147.1:5524-27425 GCA_010110895.2 Picea sitchensis | reverse complement strand
TATCAATGAATAGCATAGGCCATTGTAACATAAAATTAGAGCTTAGAACATAACATGCCTTATTCATCATTTACTTGTCACACATAGAACCAACACATAATAAGCCCAATCCATCGCTAATAAAAACAAGATATCATCAACCATGTAAGCAGTGTCTAACAATAGTGCAATAATCAAATATGTCCCAGATATGATCTCCAATCTACGAGGGTGTCCCACCTACTAGTATTATTTATCTTTATAATAATAGGCTTTAGCAACTCTTTGTGGGCAAAACTTTGTTGTGATTTTAATCGTCAACACTTACGTGACCTCATGTTTATCCCCTGTGTTAGAGGGGGTCCCGACTAACTCTTGAGACGCTGGACTTTAGAAACTCCCTATCTCAGACTCCAATGTGTGTTTTAGATGGCCTTGAAGAGTTTCCTCTTCACACCCATTTCAAGGCCCTAAAATCCTAGACTAGTTGGTGAACCCTACAAACAGAAAGTCTAATAGATTTTAAGTTATGATTTGATTTTATGGTCTTTATTTACTCACAGGATATGAACCTGCAACTGATGTTGTTTGAGACTCTTGCAAAAATGAAACTTATTAGAACTTCTCCTTTCCATGCAAAAAATTACAATGCAACTTTTGAGTGAAACAAAATAGCAAATGAAAGGATTTTATTTCTTATTTTTCTTTTGAAATGATTTCAAGATGAGAACAAAACACAACCCTATGCTAATTCTTTTTCTTTTTCAAATAACAATTCAAATCAAATGCAAAGAAAGAAAGAGACCTAAAAAACTAGGTATTTTTATTTTCTTCCAATCAAAACAGAACTAACAAAAGATGCTAAAAGAAACTACAACGTAAGCCAAAAAATCAATACAACTCATTTTTCTTAAAAAATTAAGCTAAAAATAAGCCAAAAAAGATAGGAAACAAGGAGAGACACAAGGATTTATTTTTATTTTTATTTTTTAAATGCTTTAACAAGAAAAACCAAAGTAAGCATTTTTTTTTTCAAAGTATGAAACAGGAAAAAGAGAAAACAAAAACCAAGATTGACAGAGACCCTAGGCTAACTACGTAAACACATGGATTCAAAATAAACCAAAGGAGGATCTAAAACTTGAAATTTCACTCTAAACCTCAAGGGAAAACAAAATAAAAACAAGAAACAAGTTGAAACTAAATCTTTAACCCAAGATAAGGCCACTAACAGAGACTTTGTAAAGTCTAAGAAATCCCTCAGAAGCCTAAAGCTTTTTTCAAGAAAGAGAAAATATTTTCTTTTTAAAAAACACTTTCAAGACACAGAGACGCAGGATGTTTCACCAGTAGCCTGCGTATGTACATGGGATGTATACTATGTAGACTGCATGTGTATGCGGGTTGAACCAAAGCATAGCATGTACACCTCTGGGATTTTTCAAAAAAAGAAAAATACTAGGCAGACTGAATGGGCAGGCAAAACTGGTAGGCACCTAGAAGGTGACCAGAGACCCTTAAAATACTCAGTGAACTTGATAAAAAACTCAGAAGGAAATAAATAAGCCAATTAAACTCAAAAACCTCCCTATAAAACCCTAGAGAGACCCTCCCGTGGAGTCGCCAATTCTCCTAGCGGGAAAACCCCCTTATTACTATACCAGGGTCAAAGTAAAGACAGAGCTATGAACTCCCTTAATAGATAATCTAATTCCTAAATTACCCCAAACATTCCAAATATATGAACATAAAATGATAGAAGAGTAAGTCAGAAGTAGTACCTTTGGTCCAAACGTTCGATGTTGACCTCTTCTAGCTTTGTAGCTTCCCAGGCTACAAGTCTCCTCCAAAAGCTAACTTGCATCAATACTTAGGAAAACAATGCTACAAATATTCTATTTATACTCATCAATTATGGTTAGATATAAATAATTATGCATAAATCAAATGAAATAAATAGAGATATCATTTAGGACAAGAAAATGATTCTTTTATTCAATATCCAAAGATTGGAAATTACAACCTTTGTAGGTCGACTCTCCGCGAAGATGGTCTGGTTACTCTTGATATTTCTCCAAGTGCACTTATCTCAATGATTTCTCTCACAATCAGCTGATCACTTCAAGGGAAGGGAAATGATTGTATAGGAGAAAAGGCTAGAGAGGGAATGTTGAGGCAAGAACTCAGAAGGGTTGCAAATACTTGGGCAAGGAGGGAAAAGGATTTGGGCAAAGTTTTAATTGTTCTAATGCTTGATATTGGAATTATACCCAAAAACCTCATTTTATATGACAAAAGGATAGTTATTTGGTTTGGGTATGGGATACAACAGGTGAATTGGTTAGGAAACCTCCAATAGCCTATTAACTCCGTCGAATTCCTTACAACTTTTTATTTTTTGCAACTTTTGGAGGTAAATGCAAGTTGTTTAGTATGCAACTTTTGGAGGTAAACGCGATATATTTAGTGAAATTAATATAGGCCTTAATAGGGTCTAGTTATTTCCAGTTGCAATTTATCCATGATTACCTTAAGCATTAGGTTGTAAGATGCTCCAGAATCAAGCATGCAATTATGTAACAAATGATCATGCAAATTCAAAGTAATATAGAATGGTTCTACAGTGTATCCTTTATCTTCAATGTGTGGACCAAACATCATAGTAGGGTGTTCATATTCTAAATTTATTATATCTCTCTGATGTATTGGAATTGATTGATCAATTACCTTTGAAATCTATTTTTTATATAAAGGATTTTTTTCTAATTCAATTAAAGGAACAAGGATTTTTATTTTACTTAGCTTATATTAAAGATTAAATGAATTGCTATGTTTATTTGATTCCTTATTTTCGGCTTCTACTTGTTTATTTTGGGATTGATCTATTACTTGTTTAGAAGTAGAGGCTTCTTTAGACTTATCCTTTGTTAAAACTTTTTTGGGATGATTTTGTTCATTAGCATTATTTGCATTTTTCCTTGGTCTTAAGTCATATTTTTGTGTAGTTCAGCTTGAAGATCATTAGAAAATAATTTAAATTGAGAAGAAGTTAATTCAGGAATTTCATTTTCAATTTCATCAAAAAATGGATTTACAGATTGTTCATAGTCTTCTCGAGTGACATAAGGATTTTCACATTCTTCATGACATAAATTCAATTCTTCCTCTTACTCTTCATATTGTTGATCAATGGTTTTCTCTATCCATATTTCATCTTTCAAAGGTGATTGAATTGGTTGATCATTATTTCTATCCCTTCGAAGCACTTGAAGTGAATTAAATTTTCTCCTAAATTGATTAGGATTTATGTTTCCATTAGGCCTTCTTCTGTCTACTTCCATTCTTTCTAGTTTCTTGGATAAATATCTTATCATCTTAGACATTTCTTCAATTTTGGTATGCTGAATTTCTTTTGATGGCCCTGATGTTTCATCTTATTCTTTAATCTTATTGGTACTTGAACCAGTTTTAATTTTTATCCCTAAAGATATCATATTAGATTCAATTTATATGGCATATTCCTGCATGTTTGCTAATATTCTTGATCTTCTTTCTCTTAAAAGGAAGGAAAAACATGGATCAAAGGCACCTACAAAAATTACCTTTGCAATTGGTTGGGAGGGTTTTACATCAATTAAAATCTTTCTATAGGTTTTATTGAATCTCTTGATAAAATCAGATACTGACTCAGTGTTCTTATGTTTCAAGGCTCCAAACTTGGTAAAATAGTAAAGGTGATCCTTTTTCTCTCCCCATTGTCTAAGATAAGCTTATTCCAATTCATTCCAATTGTGAAGAGTGTTTGGTTGGAGTCCCTTAAACCAGGTTCTCACTTCTCCTTCAAATGTTTGCACTAACAATATCATGTAAACATTCTCTTGTTCTAATCCAAAGTTATCTCCAAACTCATCAAAAGTTGCTAGATGTTCTACAACAATAATCTCACTTTCACAATTAAATTTTGGTAACATTTTAAGATGATTTTATGGTAAATAATTAATATTACTAGGTAAAACTAATGGTGCATATATGGTTGCAACTTTATTAAAAATCCTAGGAGGAGGAGGAGGAGGAGGAGGAGGAGGAGGAGGATTAGGTTGATTTGGTTAATTTACACCATCTATAGCTATGTAATCAATTATTAACTAGGAATTCTCAATATTAAGGGGATTTATATAAGTTTTAAAAGAATCTTATTTTCCAAAAGGAACTTCTAGGACATAAGTTAGAGGGATCTCTAAAAGTTCCTTTTTAGGACTTAAAACGGAAAACTTTGAAGAAATAGACGAAAATGGAGAATCTTCGAAAGGTTCTTTAGGGGAAAGGTTTGGAGAATTATCGATTGATTCTTTAGGAGAAAAAAATGGAGAATTTTTCAGGGGATTTTATTTCAGAGACTATGGTAGAATCTTTAAGATAAAGTTGAATATATGTTTTATGAAACAATTGGATAGATTTTTCTATAGAGACTGTCAACTGAAGTTTTGGAGAACTTTAAAGAGGTTCCTTAGGAGATGCAGGTGAAGGTAGAGTTGGAAGATGTAAAGGGCTTGCAGGAATTGAAATGGAAACTTTAGGATCAATAACAACCTTTTCTTTGGATTTAGGGATAGTAGAAAATGAAGGTTTATAAGCAAAAGATGCAGTGGGTGGGGTTATAGGTCCATGTTTTGGATTTTTCTTAGACAATAGCTTTTATGGATTTTCTACTGGTGTTATTTTCTTAGGATCTAGATGTGCTCTAGTGTTTTTCTTTCCTAATGCGAAGATTTAAAAAGTGTGGAATCACTAGGTGAAGGATTTTATCCGACCTGAGTTTTGTTCACCATCAAAAGTTAGGTAGAATTATTTTACCCAATGAAAATATTCTAAATTCGCTCCCCGACAATGGTGCAAAAAATGTTGTATTCCTTGAGATATTTCTTGGCTATGGAAACAATGCCAAGGACATTTTAAATTTAGATGTTTGGGCTTTAAAATCTATTCAAAGAACAAAGAATTTTAACATTGGTTTTGACTGTGATATTTGTAATAATTTTATTTTATTAATAGTCAAACCATAAAGAGCTTTGATCTTAATTCTTTGGCACAATTTAAATTATAATTGTTAGAATAGTGGGAAAACATAATCAAATATAAACATGATGTATGCTAAGATAAATATCAAAATTATCTATGATAGAAGAAAACACATACAAACATAAATAAGATTTATTTGTTCATGTGAGATTACATTTCAAAACATAAACAAATTATAAGATTAAAGAAACATGCCATAGTTTTAACTTACAGTTGAAGCCATGAAATATGTAACCTTAACTAGTTCTTGATGTAGACAGTAGTGGTCATACTAAATTGTCTTGATTATTAACTCATGTACATTTAAAATAAAGGAAGAAAAACAAGAATTACAAATTACAAAGAAAGATCACATATGCCAAAGATCAAAACCAAGAATCCTTTACTACTTGCAAAATTGATATTTAATAAAACTTCAAAATCTCTCCACCTCAAAATCCATCCCTGATTACATCGAGTTTTCCTTCTGTTATGCAAAAATGTCTACAACCAAAATTGATTGGAAAAGTTATCTTTCAGCCTTTAGTTTATATCAATAAAATCAACCATTACAAAATAAGATGATATCCATTCGAGAATAGAATGATTCCCTAAATTTTAGTTGACTTTGTTGGATTTGTTGGAACCAACTATTCATTGATAAATTGAAGAAGGAGTTTCCATGTCCGATTTTATGGATAATGAAATGACTTCATTTTCATGAATGCAATATCAAAATCTCTATACTTTTCATACGTGGGAGTAACAACAAACAACTATTTTACTTGACATAAAACATAAAAATCATCAACCAACATGTCCATAATAGTTTTCCCACTTAACATGTCTGTGATTTTCTTGAACTTTTTATAATCCCCTATGACCTTGAAAATATTTTGCCTATATTATTCAAAAGGAAAAATCTTACCCTTTTCACCCCAGACAGTTGGTAAACCCACATTTATCAATTTGTCAAATCTATTACCGAAGGTATCTAAATTCTTTCTCAGCATTATGCATTTGTTTTGAGTCTGTTGAATAAGATTCCTTTTGGTAAAGATCCTTTCAATATCTGGAACTGTCTAAGTTCTATTATTAATTCCTTTTGCTATCAATGCATCTCTAGAATGAGTATTTAGGAATTTGATCATTCAACCAGCTATCCAAGGATTGTTTCCCAAATCCTGAAAAGCTTGTTGCACAACTTTTTCAGCTTCATCTATTAATCTCTTTTCCTCATCTACCACTTTGAATCATTCCCATATTTTACTTATTTATGTTACAATCTGATCCCAAATCAGATGTCTTTCTCCAATTAGGTAAGCTTTACCATCCTTTTTGTGCTTTAATTTTTCAATATCTGATACTAAATTGGTTTTTATCTTATGATATTCACTGATAACTTTATCTTTGTCTTTGTTCTGAATGTGTAAGGTCTCAATTGTTTTCTTTAGTTTATCAATCTCAACTCCTTTTTGGTTAATGGATGATAAGGATTTGGATAGTTCAGCTGAAAATACGGTTGGCTAAGATGATGAGTTTCCTCTCTTTAAGAGTGAAAATTGTCTTTCATAATTTTCCAATTGATCTTTCATGCATGCCATTTGCTCGACCAATGTATCTTTTTTCTATTGCATAGCTTGTAAATTGGGTTTTTGCACATGATCTACACTAGGGATTTTGAGTTTTTTTTTAATACTTGAATTTCTTTGTCCCTCATGGAAATCAAAGCTTGTATAGACTTTGCATCCTTTAGATATCCCCCCAGTTCTATCACCCATTGTTCTATCTCTTTAATCTTATTCATTTCGATTTTGTTTGCTAGTTTTTCATACTTCAGCTGACTGGTAAGCTTATCCTTCATGACTTGCAATTTCTTCATTCCTAAATTAATTGTTATGATATCTCTATTAACCATTTTTCCTGTCTGCCTATGCAAGTCCATTTTATCAATGGGATGTAGAGAATTCAAATTAAAAGTGATATTCACCCTTCTATTTTCCGTGGTCTCTAACACCATTATATTTAATTTACTCTTTCAAAATTCATAGCAGAAAGCATTCTGGTATGTGAATTTTCAGGGTCATACATTTGGGAAAAAGCATCTTGCTTGATTTCTACCCCTTTCTCTTTAATTTCCATAAACCTCTTGAAATGTTCACTATCAATTTTAATGGGATGAACATCAGACTAGATAAACAAGTGTTCTTTGAGTGTTGACACCACATCAATGATCACTGGTTACCATGTTTTGGAAGACTCTGCTTCAGGTTGCAAGCCTGTATCTTCTTCTTCTGTTAATCCTCTTATTTTTAGTTTTTTTGTAGCACTAGACTCTGAATCTTCCATTGATTGTGTTGACCCTGACATATACCTTCTATATGTATTTTGAAAATGTAAAGGAGATGGTGTAACTGGAATGGAAGTCTTTTGCGATACTTGTTTAGCATGTTGTGTTGAAACTTCTTGTTGTTGTTCCTTCTAACTGTGATTACACCATGACAATGATAGTTCCAAGATTCTATAAGCCCAAGACCCATTTCCTTTAGATGTTCCTCTACTTCTTGCAATGTTGACTTATCTTTGACAATAAAAGGGCCTACTTCTTTCTTCAATTTGAAAGAAGTTTTCTTCTTGTTAGTTAAGAAATTAACATGATGGGAATTTAAACGTTATCTAATAAATTCTAATGAGAAGACTCTCAAGGTAAGAAACTTAGGAAGTAGATAAGGTTGTAATTCATATCCATATACCTTGATCATAGTGTGGATTTTAGATAAAAACCAATCACATGTTCTCTTGGACTAATTGCAACATTCTATGAATTTCTAGGAAAATTCTAGGAGGGGATTGGAAATAGATGATTTCATAGGCTTGAGACATGAAAAAATTTGGAAAGTCATATAACTGAGGATCATGTAATTTCTTCCTGATAATTGAAGTCTAGTGAATGATTGAGTTTGGGTTACCCATTCCATCCCTCCACTTGTAACTGTAGGTGTTGAAATATGAAGGATTGAGAGTACAAAAATAAGTGAACCAAGTAAGACTGATATCTGAAGTAATGGGTATTGTAAAATTCCATCAGTTGAATATGTATTCTCTTGGCTAGGAATATGGCATAATAAAACTTGGTTAATGGCTTAAGGGTAGTAGGGAAAATTGAATCCATAATACCAAGAATATACGAATCAATCGTTTCATCACTATCATAACCGAGGATAGAGGCTATCATGGAAATTATCTATCTACATATCTTAGGGAAAAAAAATTAATATTGATATCATTTGATGGTGGACTCAAATATATGTTGGATCATGTTGTCATTGATGCCAAAGGATTGATGTCAAAGGAACAATGTATTTTCATAGTATATTGATGTAGTGATTGATGGATCATGTATTGACCTTGATGTCAATGGATTGATGTCAAGAGGAGTCATAGTTGTATGCATAGATGAAGATGGATCAATGAGTTGTAGTTGGATTGATTTAAAGATGACTCATTATTGTCTTGTCATGGTTGTAAAAATGGATGAACTCCAAAGTGGTCCCCTTATGGTGAAAGCCCTCACGAGAATACACTTTGCGGTGAAATCCAAAGGTCATGGTTGTACAAATGGATGAACTCCAAAGTGGTCCCCTTATGGTGAAATCCATCATGGGAAGACGCTTTGCAGTTGAGTTATCCTAGTAGTATGGTTAGAGAACCCATGCTTAATTGTGGAATAATGAGATAAAGATTAGTGAATTTGTCAGTGAGACTATCCTAGATGGATATTGTTTGTCAAGCCATTTCTGGTGGTATGTGGAATGTCACATAACTCCTTACAGTTTGCGAGTTATGGCTTTATGAAGTTGGAGGACCCTCATATGTTGCCTTGAAGCCTCAAAAGGTCAAATTAGTCAAAGTGCTTGCAAAGAAGAGATTATTTAAATAATAATGTGAAGTGACAAAATCAAAGAGGATTATTTAAATAATAAAGTGAAGTGACAAAGTCAAAGAGGATTATTTAAATAATAAAGTGAAGTTACATAATCAAAGAGGATTATTTAAATAATAAAGTGAAGTGACAAAGTCAAAGAGTATTATTTAAATAATAAAGTGAAGTGAAAAAATCAAAGAGGATTATTTAAATAATAAAGTGAAGTGACAAAGTTAAGGAGGATTATTTAAATAATAAAGTGACAAAATCAAAGGGGATTATTTAAATATTAAAGTGAATTGACAAAATCAAGGAGGATTATTTAAATAATAAAGTGAAGTGACAAAGTCAATGAGGATTATTTAAATAATAAAGTAAATGGAGAATTTTATAATTATGGAAAGTGGTTATAAGAAAGTTAACCCTAAAATGAGGAAAATGGGTTAAGTGGTCAAGTGGCTATTGGATACATGGACAAGTGGAAAATTTGTCAAAGTTGGACATAGGTGACTATGGACAAAGTGGCTATGTGGACAAAGTGGCCTAGAAGATGCTTCTAAGGAAGCTACTTGGAGAGTCTAAATAAGAAGCAAAGGTCTCTTGTGAAAATCATCTCTTGACCATAGCTTGAAGAGCATAGAAAGGGGTTGAAGGAAGGCAAAGTGCATATAGTTGGATGAATTCATGGAGATTTGAGTGTGAGTTGATGCCAGGTTCTTGAAGTCTGAAGCAGTTTCGAGATCTGGATTCCATGGGCTCAGATCTGCCATATAAACTATGGTATGGTTACATAGTTGTCTTGATGGATATTATTGCTTATTGTATGGTGAATTCTTAAGGCATTCTTGGTATGGTTGTTGTGATATGGTTATGTTGGTTGATTGATAGAGTGAGCAACACTCTTATGATTCAGTACTGATATGATTGTCATAGTATACTGGTTTCTTATACATGTCTAAGTAGGATTCATATTGTATGGTTGAGGAGCATGAGTAAGATATGGGAGAGAATAGATGTGTTGTGATTGGTTATGGTTCATATGGGACAATGAAAGACAGAAGTAGATGTGACTGAAGGATGCAAAGGATCTAAGTTTTTCATAGAGAGAAAACCCTAAGGAATACGCAGGCTGTAGTACATATGTGTGTTTCACTACTAGCAGGTCGTGTACCTGTTGACAGATGGTATCTGTTACAAGTCAAAATTACTCAGATGGATAAGTGTTGCATGTTACTCTCAATTGTCGTAAGTGTCGCACCTTCCTTACAACTTTCGCAAGTGTCGCAAGTTGGTCACAAGTGTCCCAAATGATGTTCAGACATATTGCCATGTCGACGACACTAAGGAGACACTTATAACATCTCATATGCTTGATTTGGAGGAGAAATGGTTTACTAAAGTCAAATAACTCTTGACACCTGAAGAGAGCCCTGAAACAGAGGTTTTTAGGGGGAGAGCTCCCCTATTTCAGCCCTAGAAGTGATGGCGCTCCCCTACAAGGCTTCAGGGAGCATTATAACGCTCCCCAGCCCCCTCTGAAAGAGTGCTGCTCATCTTGAAGGCACTGGCGCTTCCCTAATGCTTACCAGGGAGCGCTACAGTGCTCTGATGCCCCTTCTAAGGGAGCACTGCCTAATCTGAGGCAGTAGTTGGCCCGTTGAGGAGAATAAGGGGAGGATCTTTCGAGATTAGGAGGTAGTTGTGCTCGAATTATTGGTTTCATCAAGAGATCCCTGATCTAAGGAGAAGGTTCCCAACTTGTTCTAAAGATAACTCAAGAGGTTAAGCTCCTCTTAACTTATATAAACAGGCTCTATGATGTTGGAAAGGGGAAGAACTAAAGATATGAAACTTATGATCTTAGAGGGAACTCACAGTCAGCCGAAAGAGAGTGATCAATGAAGTTGTTGTTATCCAGGTTGTGGAGCTTTCAGGCAAGGGTTAGATGAAGGGGACTTGATGAAGTTGTCTCATTCGCATCTACAATTGTAAGTACTACTGTCGTTATTCTCATCAATATGACACGCTTGGCCTGTTTATTTCTAGTTCGTGTCTAATGTCACATGAACTTATCATTAATTGATAGATCTATTTTTAAGCTAATATCAATAGAGTAGGAAGTGGTCGTATCTTGTTTTGTCCATAGAACTCAGCGAGGAGCAAAGGATTGGAGCACAACTCGGAGCGTGCAGGGACAAACATCGATAAAAGTTACTTCTGTCATCCTTCCTTCTCATGTGTTAGTTTAGATAGATTTGAAAGGAAGTCAGTGTCCATGTTAAGCATTTTCTGTCTAGAGTTAGGGTCAAGCTCTTAGAGGCGATCTACCTGTCCGCAGGGAGATTTTCCTACAACAAAAACTGGCGACTCCACTGGGGAGATAGCCTCAAATATAAACTTCTTGTTTTGATTTTCTCCTCATTGACCTTTTTCTATCCCTTGATTGTTTAAGACCTGGTTCACTCCTCTTTTGATTGGTTTCATGAGCTGATTGGCTCCTTACCTCATCATACTCAGCATAATTATCGAAATTGAATTGCAATTTTTTTATTTTTTTGACATTTATGGGACTTTTAGACCCTGGTGCCCCTGTCCTAGTGTTAACAGAGCAAAAACGCTCCCCCATAGCCTTACACAGAGCGCTATAACGCTCCTTGCCTTTGGCAACAGAGAGCCAGCCTCTTTTTGGCCAGAAAACCTTCCAGAATTGCTTTGTTAAGGTTTTGCCTCTTTGTCTCCTCTGCTGAGTGACCTTATGAGTCAATGTTTTTTCCCTTTCAGCCTTGACATCTGTCTTTTTGAAGAATGAACATCTCATTAGTTGGATCTTGTAGCCTTCTTCACTATTTTCATTGAGTTTTTCCTGTTGAGTGAAATTTGAAACCCATGCATTGTTTTTCTCTCCTCATCAACTAAGTAAAAACCCTAGTGAAGGTCATCAAAGGCCTACAGACCTCTTTATCTTGATTTCAGTCAAGGTCATTGTTCTTCAACTTTTGCTTTTGGGTGTGAAGTTTGTTTTTCTTTTCCTTGATTGTTTCTTTTCTTTCACTTTTTTGTTTTGATTGCTATGAAAGGGTGTATTGTTTGTGTGACTTTTGCTTGTGCTAGTTTGGTTTTCATTCATACAAGGAAGATAATTAGCAAGACAAGCATTGTGTTGAATTGATCATCATTCATACGCAAACAATAAAAGACATCTTTATGATTGATTGTGCATATTAGAAGGCATTCAAAATTTTTTGCATTACATTAGGATTTGATTGAGAAAAGAATCGTTTGAGGGCATTCCTCATTTGTGCTTGATCAGTGAAAAGAACTTCCTCTCTCCCTTAGATAGATATTCATCGAAAGAAATGACTGCTTATCATATGTGATGCTTTCTTTGGGTCTGAGTCATAATTCCATTTGTTTCACTTCCATGCACCCCTTTGCGTAAAGAACAGCCATAAAATAAATGCTAATTAAAAGTTATTTAGAAAATTTTCTTTTCTAGGATCCTCCACCAACAGTAGACTAGGCTTAATACTTTGGATTAGGGCTATGAGCATAACTCTCCAAATTTTACAAAACAAACAGTAGCATCCTGAGTTAGGGAGAGTTAAATCCAGTTATCGTATAAGTCTGCCTGGGATCCCCCTCTCACACAGGGGTTACGCACGAGGTCGCATTCGGGTGAGCTACAGGGACTAACCCTCCGTGGTTTAACTGATTGTGGTGGTCAGATCATATTGTGGGGATAACTTTGAAGTAAATCCACAATTACTGCATGGAAGCCTTTTAGTTGATTTCGGGCTTGATACCCTGCTCGTACGTTCAGATTGGACTGTCGACTGTTCCCGCCCAGGGGCTGACTGCGAATTGGTAACCTTAGTGGCCATAATCTTTAGGGTCTTACACAAGGTGACGGTGACAGGAAGTCTCACTGTACCTGGAGCAGACATTAGTCAAACTCACTCGGGCTCCTTGGAGGGTAAATCCACAATTACTGCGTGGAAGCTTGCACCAAGGCATAAGTATGTTAAGCAGGTCGCCATTGTAACTGTTCCACCCTATCCCAGCCCCTTCTAGACTTGATCATGCGATGTTGGATTTCATCACCAACTAGTACGGTCATCAAAAGGTCTTGTTTTCTTGGTTGTGATTCTTAGATTTTTTAGCGTGTGCTGTTTCTTTTCGTTAGTTGGCCATAGATTTCTTTCGCCGGCTCTTTTCCGCCAACATCAACCCTCCACGCCGCTCGTAGAGGCTACAGGGACTTCCTCTAGAGAATGTGGAAGGAAACACCTCTCTACCCCCTCATTCTACGAAGGAATCTCCTCAACAGAGCGAGGTTCATAGTACTACAACTTCCCAGGAAGAAGTTCCCATCCCTTTGGAGAATTTTTGAATTGTCTCAGAATCTCTGGAAGCTTATCGCATTCCAGAGGGATAGGAACGATAGATCCTCCACCTGAATTCTGCTGGAGAATTTGTTGTCGTTAATCCTTCTGACATTCTGGCCGGGTCTTCTCAAAACCCGTTATCCAGTGACCCTTTTTGGACTGCGGACGTCATTCGAAGTCCACCTTGCTTGGTGTGAGATCTTTATGGAACAGGAGAAGGTATCGATGAACCTTTTTCCTATGCTGTACCCCCAAATCACTTCACCAATACTACCACTTTTACAGCCACACCAACCGTTGGTCCGAACATGTCGTCCATTGGCCCAAGGTCTACTATTCCCCTCCAGACAGCCCATTCGACAATGGCCCCACACATTCCGACCATCCCTGCCGGTAATGCGGTAGTTAATCAAGCCCCAATTGGCACACCTGTAACACCAAGACCTACACTCCCTTTTGGATTTAGGGCATTGAACGCTTCTGCTACCACCACTGCCCAAACCATGCGCATCCTTTCATGATTTCAAATCCCTTGCCATGTCCTTCCTCACAAATTTCCAACTACCCATTCGATACGAGACTGGTACTGAACTATTAACCTCTCTTCGTCGGACAACTTCCATACATATCTCCGATCATATACATGAATGGAGACGACGATGAAGGCTAATCAAAGTGGTCATCCCTGACCAATTGTTAGCAGAATGGTTCACAAAATCACTATTACCCCAGATTGCTCGTGATGTTGCCATGGGTGGCGTAGTCACCTAGGAAGAAGCCATCGCCCAAGCTCAGTACTTAGACTTAGTTTATTCACAATCCGGTACTCTATATGAGTTGATACCGAACGCTGCCTGTGCCACTAACGATCCATCCAAACCATCGACTGCTTCGCATGCGGATGGAGTTATTGGCTCCGTCAAAACTCAATCTACTACCCAATCTACTGGAACAATCCAGCGGCCCACTTCCATGGCTTCTCCCAGTTCAACTACACCCTCTTCTACCCCACCTCAAACTCACGTTTCTGATGTGAATGCGGTCTAGTCAACCCCTTCACAACAACTTGGGGGCAAGAAGAAAGAAAGAAACAAACCAAAGAAGAACAACAACAACGAGCAACCCAAGACCCAACCACAAACCCCTACTGCCGGAAAACAGCCACAATGAAAACCGAAATTCCCATGTCTCATTTGTGGTGACGATCACTACACTCAAGACTGCCCACATCGCGATGAAGTGGCCAAACTTTTCAAGGGAAATTCACAACCCGCTATGCTCACTCAGCCTTTTCCGCAGCAATAATCTTTGGTTGCACAAACCCCCACGCCGGGGGGCAGTTCCAACCAACCCCATGATGAGGCCTCGACAAGTGCCCACATTTACATGTTCAACGGAGTTAATCTAACAACTCGCTCTGTGACATATGACACGCCAGTTAAACCTGATAAGCCGAAGATCACTAACGGTTCTACATCAGACCCGTTACCATCCTCCGCCTATCCTCCATCTGTTAGCCCTCCATCCGGGCCACTACAGATTGAGAAACCTTCTTTTGACTCCATCCTACACCCTCCTAAGAGCACCATCCGAAAATCTACATTCAATCCTAATTCATGGGCTGCCCAAAACTACAATATCATCGAAGATTTGGCCCAAGCCCCGTGTGCCATGTCCACCTTGGAAGTTCTACAACACTGTCCCAGCCAACGTAGAACACTCTTAGCCGCTATTGGCTCTTTCGATCTCAAGTCATCAAACTACCTCACATTTAATCTGGATGATCATCAACTGCGACTCTCCCACCAGCTAGCTTTCCAAATCGATGTGGTTGTTCACAATCAACAAATCCAGCGGACTATCCTGGATGAGGGAGCCTCCACCTGTGTCATGTCTCTAGCCTATTGGAAAGGTTTGAAATCCCCTGCCCTTAACAAATCCGCTACCATGTTACGTGCCTTTGATGGACGAGGTTTTCATCCTCACGGATTATTACAATCCTTAGCCATTCAGTTGGGCGGCAAAACTGTTACTGTTGACATCGAGGTGGTGGATGCCCCCCTTGATTACAACCTACTACTTGGAAGAAGTTGTTTCTATGCGATGACTGTCGTTGCCTTATTGGTGTTTCAATGTGTACAATTCCCCCATCAAGGAAAAATTGTTACCATCGATCAACTTGATTTCTGCACACCCGATGCTCGCATCCCTGCTACCAACAACATTCCCTTTCTGGGAGACCACCTGGTTATGTATGAAAGCGTTGGTATTGGCTTATTGAAAGATTCTAGCCTCATGGGTACTTTCCCTACACCACTTCCACCTACTGTACATTATATTTCCGTCATCAATATGATCTCGACTTTGCCTTACCAATCCTTGGAATCATCTGACCCTTGGATTGTGCCTAGTCCTTTGGAATTCGATGTGCTCGGGGACACAATGCCACTGAGCCTAGCTGAGGCTGCATACGTAGCTATTCAATTAGCCTCTCCCTCGTCAAACACTTCACATTCATTGGCACCCGATACTTATTCAGTGCCCTCTTGGTTAGATTCCCTATCATCTGTCATCGATTACATTTCCCATATTTTTCCTTAGGACGAATCCATCATGGAAATGCTTAGCATTGACGATCTTCCCTGGGATGACAACCACCATCGATCCTCTTTTCTTCCACCTTTGGAAGAAATCCAAGACATACGATCTGTCTTCCCACCCGATGTTACCAAAGCTCCACAATCTCCTATCCTCACACAAGATACTCTCTCTGAGAGAAACATGGGCAAAATCTCTACTACGATCACAATTGACATTTCAATCAAAGAAGGTGTCATGGAAAACATCAACCTTGGTGCTAATTGCACACCCGACAAAGTGGTTTCCTACACCGCTTTATTCAAGGAATTCCGCGATGTCTTCGCATGGAGTTACAAGGAAATGCCAGGGATCGACCCTTCCATCATCGTACATGAAATCAAAACTTGCCCTGAGACGAAACTAGTTCGGCAAAAGCTTTGCCCAGTTCATCCCAAGAAAGTCGCAGCTATAAAGGCAGAAGTTGAAAAACTTCTAAAATCTGGCTTTATCTATCCCATCCCTTTAACCGAATGGGTCTCCAACCTTGTTCCGGTTGCTAAGAAACAAGGGACCATCCGTGTTTGCGTTGACTATAGAGATCTCAACAAAACTTTTCCTAAGGACAACTACCCTATGCCCTTCATCGACCAAATCATCGATAATTGCGCAGGCAGCATAATATTTTCTTTCATGGATGGCTTTTCTGGATATAACCAGATTGAAATCTTGCCTACAGATCAACACAAGATAGCCTTCATCTGTCCTTGGGGAACTTTCACCTACCGAAAGCTACCTTTTGGCCTTAAAAATGCTGGAGCCACTTTTCAACGAGCCATGTCGTACGCTTTTCATGACATCAAACATATCGCAGAACCGTATCTCGACGATTTACCTGCACATTCGCTAAATCGATCTGATCACATCGATCACTTATGCGTGATTTTTCTGCGATGTAGGTTCTACCGTATTCGTCTGAACCCACACAAATGTATTTTCACTGTCGAATCTAGTCGACTCCTCAGTTTCATCATCTCCAAAGATGGGATCAGGGTGGACCCCTTAAAGATCAAGGCCATCTTAGCCTTACCTCCACCCACCAATTTAACCCAACTCCAAAGTTTGCAAGGCAAATCAAACTTTCTTCGCCATTTCATCTGCAATTATGCCGAGATCACTAAAGGATTTATGCGGTTACTGCAAAAGAACGTCCCTTTCATCTGGGATGATGCATCTCAACGGTCATTCGACGCTCTCAAGCACGCTTTGACCCATGCACCTTTGTTACATCCCCCTGAATATACAAAGGATTATATTCTTTACTTGTCCGCTTCTACTTCCACCATCGCAATGGTGTTAGTCCAAGAAGACTCCAACGATGAAGAACATGTGATTTATTATCTGAGCAAGAGTTTATCTAGACCCGAACTCAGATATTCGCATGTTGAGAAACTGGCTCTGGCAGTCGTCATCGCTGTCCAAAGGTTCCGCCATTACATCTTATTACGCACCACCATGGTAATCGTAGACTCCAACCCCATGTACCACGTCCTAACACGTCAAGTATTTGGGGGAAAATATTCGAAATCGATCATTATTCTTCAAGAATTCGATCTTGAGTTTACAAAGGCTAAAGCAAAAAAATCTCTAGTGTTTGCCAAGCTCATCTGTGCTCTCCCTCGTGCCGGTGAAAACATCGAACCTAGAGATTCTCTCCCCAATGAATCTCTCTTCCTCATCATCACCTCTGATCCTTGGTACGAAGACATTCTCCTCTACCTTCAAACACAACGTTTTCAGCCCAACATCTCTCACGAAGAGCGTCGATGCATTCGTCATCACTCTCGCCGTTATATCATCCTCGGTGACACTTTGTATCGCCGTGGTATCGACACCATCCTTCGGCGATGTTTGACTCATGAGGAGGCTGAACGCATTTTGAACAATTGTCACCTTGGCGCCTGTGGCGGTCACCTTTCCCGAATGGCCACAGCCCAAAAAATCCTACGTGCCGGCTACTTTTGGCCCTCGATTTTCAAAGATTGTATCAAGGCTGTCAAGAAATGCCCACCCTGCCAAATCTTTAATAAGAAGGCACGCACCCACCCTATGGCACTGCACCCTATTATCGCCATCAACCCCTTTGCCAAATGGGGCATCGATTTCATGTAGTGTAAGCCTGCCTCAGCCGGGGGGCACGGTTACATCATCGTCGTCGTTGACTACTTCACCAAATGGGCTGAGGCTATACCTACCTTCCTGAATGATGGTCGTACGACAACTCTATTCCTCTTCAAACACATCATAACTCGTTTTGGTGTACCGCATGCCATTGTCATTGACCACGGTGCACACTTCAAAAACCAGATGATGAGCGAGTTACATGTCAAATTGGGTTTTCGCCATGAAAACTCATCCCCTTACTACCCTCAAGAGAACGGACAAGTTGAGGCTATCAACAAAGTCCTAAAAACCATGATCCAATGCATGGTAGGGGAAAACAAAACATCATGGCATCTACAACTATTCTCCGCTCTCTGGGCCTATCGCACCTCTGTGAAAACTTCAACTGGATTCACTCCTTTCCAGTTAGTCTATGGCATTGAAGCCGTCCTACCAATCGAGTGTGAGATTCCATCACTTAAACTGAAAGTAGAACTCTTGCCCCATACTTCCGCTGAAGAAGAACGATTTTTGTATCTATCCAAACTAGACGAAACACGTCGCGATGTTGCTCTCACCAATGAGGCACATCAAAAGCAAATTAAAAGTCAATATGAAAAATCCGTCCACCCTCAGACTTTCACGGAAGGAGACTTAGTCCTTGTTTACGACCAAGCTCATGATAAATTGGGTACAGGAAAGTTAGAACCCATGTGGCACGGTCCCTACATCGTGAAGCGTGTCCTACATAAAGGTGCCTACAAATTAGTTGATCATGATAGAATCTCCCTAGGAGAGCCCCGAAACGGGCTTTACCTTAAGAAGTACTATGCCTAGATCACCTATCATTTGTACTTTGTACATTATTGTATTTAGTTTTGGTGTCTATTTCTTTTGCGTGCTTGAGTCTTTACCATTACCACTCATGACTGTGCTTGTGTTTTCATGCGCAGATGACGTCCTCCTTTCCTATCTTTTTTGGGTTCGCAGATGGTGCTAGCCGACATACCCAGAACATTTCTTCAGCAACTTGGGTTATTTACCAATTTGACCAGGTGGTGAGTTCAGGAGGCATTTGTTTAGGACCAGCAACCAACAATATGGCAGAATATCATGTTGTCATTGGACTGCTGACCCAAGCTTCTTCTCTAGGTATCTCTCGCATCATTATTTACTTAGACTCCCAACTGGTGGTTTTTCAACTCAATCGCATCTACGCTATCCGTAGTCCTATCCTGCTACACCTACACTTGCAAGTTCGTCGTCTTGAACAAATGTTCAAGTACATCGAATATAGACACATTCCGAGAGAACTTAATAGTGTTTCAAATTCATTAGCTAATTATATCATGGATCGGTATCTTTCCCACATATAAGATTCAAGGAAAGCAAAACTGTACATTACATGTAAATTAAAACACATCATAGATATCATCATATACAAATCATTGGCATCATAAAAACTCAAAACTGTATATATATATATATATATATATATATATATGGCGTAACTGAAATGTTTGTATTACATCAAAAAGTGTGTAGAAGAGAAAAACATTGGGTCTATTCACCCATACAACGTCGCCTGACAAGGCATACAAAAAACATGATCATGGGGAGACTCTAATCTCCTCGCACTGCATTGTGCTGTGAGTAACATAATACTACACGCACTATGCGCCTCAACAGAGAATTGATATTCTCTGGTACTCCTACAGTGTGTCGCTGCATATGTAAAGGCACATCCCCCCTCCACAGAGGAGGGATACCCATCGTAAGGCCTTGGAGGTTCCTCTCAACCTTCAGGAGACCCACCACCGGTACTGCTGGGTTTGCTGTGACTGGGGCACCTCCACGATGCCCTGGTACTGGTATATCAACTGGGCGCACTGCTCCCTTGTCTGCATGTTGGAAAGAAAACATCTGTTGAAACTCTTTTACATACCCAAAAAAATACATATACATCAAAAACTTAAAAAACAAAGAAACTAGACAAGGTATGGCTTAGTCTCTTACCTGACTCGTCCCAGTCTTCCCCCGCAGGCAAAATCAAGTCCATACTCCCACGGAAGTCTACATCGACATAAGGGAAGTCCTCTATCCAGAGGTACTACTGTCTCAGCCAGGCAAAGAAATCACCAGTAAAGTGGAACTTTAACTCCGAAACTAGCCTTGGAGACAGACTAGTCCACCTCTCCATCCGAGGTTCATCCACTGGTCGTACTGTCAGTGCTATCTGAGGCTGCATCTGAGGGATGCGCTCTAGAAAAAACGAGACCAAAAATGAGCCATAGCTGAACTGCTTCTGACCAGTCTTGCACCGTGAGATCTGTTCCTTCACATTCCGAAGGAACGTTGCACTCCAGTTGAAAAGTGTTGGTTCCAAACACTGAACACCATAGGCCACCTGAGATCTCGATCCCAGATGAGTGCTAGTGTTGCCTGTCACACTCGTAATAGAAAATAATATAGACCGGAGAGGTAGATCTCGAATATCCTTGATAGGGATTCTGCCCCCTACCAACCTTGCTCCCGGGACGCAGTGGCATGCTAGATACATGTCCACCTGCTCAGGTAATGCTCTCTTCCCAATGAAATACATGGGGATCCCTCTTTTTGAGAGGCTGGTCAAAAAGTACACATCTTCCAACTCAATGGTTAGAAGTTGTGTGACGATACGGAATCCCTGTTCCGCAACATCCCAAAGGCCAATCATATGCTCAAGTAATAACACCTCTCTCTTCATTTTTTGCAATTTGAAGAACTTGATCAAGCCACAAGCTCGCAAAGCGGCCTGCGTACGAGGACTCGGTAGAGCAGCTAAATCATCCATCTCATGTTTCCTCTCTTTCCATTCAATCATGATTGCCGAAGATACCTACAAAACAAAAAAATCAAGAATTTTGTTATTCCTCATGTTTTGGTAATTTCGGCGATTTTCAAAAGCATTTTAAAACATGAAACAAAATGCCCATGTCATCTAAAAGCAACCACTCACTCTTTTTAACCACCACGCCCTTTAACATTTGTCAAATAATGATAAAAACGTTTTAAAAATGCAAAACGACTTTGGGGGCTGCGTGGGCATTTTGGGAGAATTTTTATGAGTTATTTTACTAAGAATGACCAGTCTAATTGATTGCAAGGGTGTAGACATCCTAATCACCCTTCCCCAACGCATTTTTGTGAAAAAATCCCCCCATTTTGTTAATTTTTGAAAGAGGTCGATTTGGTTCCAAGAGGGGCGACTTAGGGCTTTGTGTTTTAAAATAAATAATGCCATGAAAATCAACCTAAAACCATGTAATTGAAAGAGAAAAGGATGAACACCTACCTGGATCGAACTGTGAGCGAAATGATCGATTGTAGCTCCGGCAATGAGAAAAACAAGATTTGCTTCAAAATGAGATTCTCCACTACTCCAAAAATCCTTGCAAATGAAATGGTAAATGAATTTTCAAATCAATTGTTATTTATAAATTTCATTTTTTATAAGGTATGGTCATTTTTGGGTTTCTCTAATGATGTGATGGCTTCACTAAACTCTGGTTTGTAGCTTTGGCATCGCAGGTTCCCTGACAGTCCTGATCGGTTATTCACCTTGTCGCATTTATGAGCATAGTCTTAGTTCGTTCTCGAGCTCGACAATATGAGAACGTAACCGAGTAAACTTTTATCTCTTTTTCAGACCCGTACGGATACGAACACACGAAAAAGGAACCCCCCTGGAGTCTCCTTTAAACCCTTTTCAGACTCTCTAAATATGAAAAGATTGTCGAGTGATCTTGCTTCCTTTCACACTCGTTAAAAGGTC
>SNQJ01S0159144.1:0-21902 GCA_010110895.2 Picea sitchensis | reverse complement strand
TTTTGGTCATGCCCTTTGGCTTGTGTAATGCCCCCTCCACCTTCCAAAGCCTCATGAATCATGTCTTCCATCCTTTTCTCCTTCATTTTGTCTTAGTTTTCTTTGATGATATCCTCATCTATACAAAAACCTGGACAAACCATCTTGCTCATGTGGATCGAGTTCTCCATCTACTCTCTCAGCACCAACTTTTCCTGAAACAGTCTAAATGTGCTTTTGGCACCTCAGAAGTAGAGTACTTGGGTCATCTAGTTGGCAAGGATGGCGTCAAGGTGGATCCAAAAAATATTGAAGCTATGCAAGACTGGCCTCACCCAAAGACTCTCAAAAGCTTGTTTGGATTTTTGGGCCTAACAGGTTATTATCACAAGTTTGTTAAGAAATATGGAAAGATTGCAACACATCTCATTGCTCTTCTAAAAAAGAACTCTTTCACTTGGACTCCAGCCGCTGCTCAAGATTTTCAAACCTTGAAGATGTCCATGTGCACCACTCCAGTCCTGGCCCTTCCTGATTTCACAAATACCTTTGTCTTGGAACATGATACCTCATTGAAAGGAATCGATGCTATCCTTATGCAGGATGGTCATCCTTTGGCCTTTACCAGCAAGCAATTATCTGAAATAAATCTTGGCAAATCAATCTATGAAAAGTAAATGTTGGCTATTCTTCATGTCGTTGATCTGTGGCGCCCTTATCTATTGGGGCAAAGTTTCCAAATTAAGACAGACCATCAAAGCCTCAAGTATTTTCTTGAACAACGCATTTCCTCCCCGGAACAACAAAAATGGTTGAATAAGCTCTTTGGATATGATTATGAAATCATCTACAAGAAAGGAAAAGACAATGTGGTGGCGGATGCACTATCCTGAAAATATGAAGATGAAGGATCCCTTTTTTCTATTTCCTTCATTATACCAGATTGGCTCCAAGCCATTTGCCAGGAATGGCTACAAGATCCAAAAAGTTCGCATCTGATCCAACAATTTCAATCCAATGCTCCAACTTACCCATGGTACTCTTGGCTCCATGATGAGCTTCGATACAAAGACCGTGTGTATTTAAGTAAACAATCAAAGATTAAATCCACGGTACTTTCTGAGCTTCATGCTACACCCACAATGGGGCACTCCGGGTTCACCAAAACCTATGACAGGGTCAAACGTTCTTTTTTCTGGGATGGTATGAAACAGGACATTCGTAATTTTGTTGCTTAATGTGATGTGTGTCAATGCAACAAGGGATAAATAGTCAAATCTCAGGGAACACTACAACCACTTGCGATTCCACCTGCCTTTCCAAGTATGCTCATTTCTGCGCTCTTCAACACCCGTTTACAACATCCACGGTGGCTCAAATTTTCATGGATTAGGTCTTCAATATTCATGGCATGCCACACTCTATTGTTTGTGATCGCGACCCAACTTTCACAAGCAATTTTTGGCAAGAACTGTTCAAGCTACAAGGCACCCAATTACATCTCAACATAACTTATCATCCCTAGACTGATGGTCAAACGTAAGTTGTCAACAAGTGTTTGGAAGCATATTTGAGGTGTTTTGCCTCGGAAAAGAAAAATCAGTGGGCTCAATGGTTACCCCTAGTTGAATGGTGGTACAACACATCATACCATACATCTACATGGATGACTCCTTTTGAAGCGGTATATGAACAAAATCCACCTTCAATTTTCTCATACTTACCTGGTGTCTTAAAGGTCCAGGCGGTTGACCAAACACTTACAATTCGAGAGGCTATTCTCCATATCCTCAAAGAGAAATTGGTCATGGAACAGAATCGCATGAAGCAATAAGAAGATCAAGGTCACTCTGAAAGTCAATTTGCAGAAGGGGATCATGTGTTTCTTCGAATTCAACCTTACAAGCAAACTTCCCTCAAGGCCGAGCATTTTCAGAAGCTAGCGCCCAAATTTTATGGTCCTTATACCGTTGTCAAGAATGTGGGACAAGTATCCTATCAGTTATCTTTTCCCAGCCATTCAAGGCTACATCCTTTTTTTCATGTTTCAATCTTAAATAAGGTGATTGGAACTAAGTGCCAAATTCAAACCAACCTTCCCGAGTTAGTCGAAGAAGGATCCATTTGGCTACAACCAAAAGCAGTTTTGGACCAGCGTGAGCGTCGCCTGTGTTAGAGAACCATCAAGGAAGTGTTATTCAAGTGGAAAGATACAACTCCAGCAGATGCCACTTGGGAACCAACTACCATTCTGCAACAATTTCCACATCTCAAGCCTTGAGGACAAGGATGTTTTTAAGGGGGAGGACATGTTAGGGTCCTAACCCGCGCATAGGTAGAACAATATATTCGGATGTAATAAAGGTAAATATTAATAAGGCTTTGCAATAAAATAGAATAAGTTGAATGTAAGAAGACCTAATAGAAGCTTCCGATTCTAGAAGGATCTTCCTCTAGATTCTTCTTTTGATAGACATATTTAGTATAAATAGGAGTCGAGGGTATGAGAACCCTAGCTTGGATATTATTGTAATAGATCTCTGCTCAACTGGAGGTGCCCCCTCGAAGAGGCCCGTGAACATTTCTTTCATAATCAAAGTGTTATTTCCGTTGTTATTTTTATATCATTTCAATGCTATTGTGGTGATTGTTCTGGTTATATTGTTGTTATTCTGCCATTTCTAGCATTTTATTTCTGTTCTGCATACTTTTTATATCTCGTATATTACATTTTCTTTACCAATACCTAGGATTGGGTATGCCAGTGGACTTGCATATTCTTATTCCCTCGACGTGCATCTATAGGATATGATCCATAGTAGTGGAGTAAGATATTCTATAAATTATGACGTGGGTTTCTAGGAGTGGAAGCTGCATTCTAGACATGAGGGTGAGCCAGTTATGATCATGGCGATGCAACATCAACGTGATGGTTCTTTGAGGAGATTATCTTGGGACCCTGAGACTACAATGTTTGATATCTTGACAATCGATACATACAATATGAATTGTTTTCTCCTTCCATACTTTACTCTTTTGATGCTTAGGGTTGGTTTCTTTGGGGAGTGGTCTTCTGAGGAGTTGATCAAATTTGTGCAACTTATGATTGCCTGGATTATCATGGGAAGTCCAATGGACTCGTATCAACACCTTGTAGATTAGTGCTAGGAACGGAGAGTGTTTCACATCATCTAGGCATATCCGAGAGAGGTTTACATGGAGAGGCCTCACAGACGATGTATGGTAGTATACGAATTGTTAGCGGAGAAATTTGGGGCACACTCAATCCATAGGATGGTTGCATTATTTCTCCATTTCTAGGTGAGAGTGGGAGAGCATGCAGATAAAATACATCACAAGTTTACCGAGGGTATAGTGGAAAGATAGTATGTCTGCAGTGATTGACCAATTCACGCAATTTCTGATGATATCTTCTGAGTATGGGGCAACACAGGTGAGAGAGCTATATAGTATAGAGATGTCTAGATTCCATTAGCAACACAAAGTCATTGCCATTGATCAAGACATATTTTCTTTTCAACATTCGAGATCGAGAATTGAAGTGGATTTGCATGTAGTGACTTCACCTACACTCCTATGAAAGATATTATTCATGGTAGTAGATTCATCCCTTGAAGCTATTTCAGGTGCAAGTACCAGGGGAGGAGGAGAGAAACTAGGCACAGTGGTCAAATGATTATGATCAGAGTGGTGAAGTGTCAGCATGGTGGTTTATTTATGAGATTATCTTGGGACCCTCGTGACTTTATCTCTTGTAATCCATTCCAAGAAAGGTTCGCATGGAGGGACTTTGGAAAAGATGTGTTGAGATATTTTTCGGACGACGCTTGGATGATTGCAGTAGGCTGGGGGTGATGGAGTATTAGCTATTTTCCTTTTTATACCTAGAGGTTAGGTGTTGTTGAGGCCCTATTGGTTTGTGACCACGTAGAATTCTCCAAGATGTCTAATTTTAGAGTTGATTTCATTGACTTGGCTGAGATACATTGGAAGGACATGATCCTCGATAGTGGGGACAATTCTTCAAGGCCTTACAACTTGTGAATGCAGAAGTGGAGGATGCAATCTAGGAAGGAGGGTCATATATCTATGATCAAAGTGGCATAATGACAATATGATGAGTCCTTTCTGGTGATAGCATGGGACCTTGGGATTTTATGGGTTGACAGTTTGGTAGCTAGTATAGATGGGAGAGTGAGTTGTTACTTTCAGGAGCCTAATCACGTAGCGAAGTGGATCGGTTTCCTAGGTGGGATATTCTAAGAAGAGTATACTGAGTCTTCACATTATTTAGTTTCTGTCTTGATAAGTGGCCTTTAGGGGGGCCTTGATGTTAGCACATTGCAGGACAATATTGTGGGCGGTAGGTGCTGTGTATATTCCAGAATGGTTTGGGACCTGACGATCATCATCAATTTTAGATGGATTTAGATTTTTGTTCTTATGAGTGTGATGGCATTGCTTGAGGACAAGAAATCTTTGGAAAGGGAAGATTTATTATGTCTTATTTTTTGATTCCCCTGTCGGCAGCGGAAATGACTTCCATGGCTCGTTGGTGAAGAAAAACAGAGTAAAAAGGGTCATTTAATGTCTCTTAGTTAGGATATGTTATGTTTGTAAAGTGACATTAAGTAAATAAAGTAACTTTAGATTAATAAGTTATACATTATTAAAGTGATTTTTAATCTTAAAGTGAAAGGGGAATAAGGGTCATATTTGATTTATTCAAAAAAGGGAAAGTTCAAGAAGGCATGGAAGAAGGATAAAAGGAGGGGTAGAGCTGCACTTTAGATTAGGATTTCATCTCTGATTTTGGAAGTGCTCTTGGAGCCATTGTTTCGTTAGGGTTTAGTAAAACCCTTCCATTGTTGGTTTGGTTTTGGTGGTGTAATATCCACCCTAGCCAGAAAAGAGGGGGGATCCATCCAGGATTTCCATTGGAGCTTCAATTTGGGCATTTTTTTTTTCAGTTGGAGGTACATCGGCTTGTGGAGGAGACTTCAGGGTATTGAAGTCTTATGGAGGTGCACAAAGTTTTCAAGGGACATATATGTTTTCTACAGGTCTGTTATGACACCCTCGTGCGACGAATAAAAGGGGTCTCACGAGGCCCCGTTAATTTTCCATCTCTATCCCACGAGGAACTGATGGTTATCTAACTTCATCCCGCGATGACCTCTACAAAACCGAAGTGGCCGAGACACTTGAGAACGGGTGGTCGGATTGTTGTCGTCGGTGTTGGAGCAACTCGACTTTATCTCCAATGGGGGTCTGAGACTTACAGGGTTTAACATCATTCTTGGAGAGGTTTTGGAGAATTGGTTGTTGTAAAAATGAAAAAATTATTAATAATATTGTTAGAATTATATAATAAAATAAAATCTATAATTACAAATATTATTGGTGAAATATTCTAAACGAAGACATTAGATTAACATTTCATTTTTTTTATGAGATACCACTCGAAGAAATCGGGAAAAAGTATGTTTACTAAAGAAAAAAGTTTTAATTTCTGAATTATAAATTTTATATTTTAATCTCTAATTTATTAAATCAGAGAAATTAAAAAAATAAAAAATCTTTTTTTCATATTTAAAAATTTAAGTAAATTTATATTAATTTATTTTATTATTTCAAATAAGTCTATATTAATTTATTTTATTATTTAATCCATTCCGTAGTTACCAGCTCATTTGTATGGATGCAACTAGCTCAGTTCTATATATGCAAAATTCATTAAGCGTAGTCTTTTATTTTTTGGTTGTTTTTCTGTGATTTATTTTGTTTGATTTTATTTCAAATTTGGTGAGAAATGATTGAATCTGCAAATTTGAGTGGTTAAGTTGGTATTATCAAAATATTTCATGAGTTTTTCAACGCCCTGAATCCATTTATACATTCAAAAATACAATTAATTTTCGTCAATTATTATGAAACTTGTCCTAAAAATATAAAAAAAAAACTGACCGTATCCGCTTTTTAACGTCCAACGCACCCGAACAATGACGTGAACAGAAAATTCATATAATTTCCTCTATTCCAGTATTTAAGGCACACAGTTTAATTTCTTGATGCAAAGACCCACAGAAAATTCATATAGCTCCCTCAATTCCAGTATTTAAAGCACATAGTTTAATTTCTTGATGCAAAGAGCAGTTTTTGTTTTCGTCATGAAGATTTGAATTTTACTATAATTTCATCATCGAAGATTCGATTTCTTATAAATTATCTCAGGGTAAAGAATCCCGGGATGCTGATGTGGACTATATACAAATAGAGAAAGCTAAATAATTATATGTTTTGAAGATTAAAATGAAATTAATTTTAATCATAAATTTATTTTAAATTTGAATTTATCAAGTATTCATTTATTAAGTATTAGAGAGCTGTCAAATTTATCAAAGTATAATTTTATTTAATTCATTCATATTAAATGACCAAATCTATTATGATTTAATATTTTATATGTTGTCATATAATATGTAACTATGTGTAATTGTTTTTAAAATTGAGTTTACTGTATTTTTATTATTTCTATTATTTTATGATTCAGTAAACTATAATATTCTTAATTTGTAATGTAATTAGAAAACATCTCCTCCATACTTAATACCAATAATGATTTTGTTATAAAAATATATACAAGAAAAATTATAATTTTTATATACAAAATAGATCTATATAATAATAATAGTGTCTTCACTAGAATTAAATGAATGGAGATGATCAATAGATAGAAAGAGACATATATGTCACAAATTTGCAAAAGATTGCAAGAAGTATAATTTAACTATGTAAAATTTCGAAACTTGGGAAACTTAAATTGAACATTGAAATGCAAAAGATACTCATTGTTTTTTTAGGGGTTTAATATAGATAAGGTTAAAGGTGTTTGAATGTATTCCTTAATAAATGAAAAAAAGTGCATATGCAAAAAATTTGGAATTCAAATTGATTGGAAAACATTGATAAAAAAAATAAAAAAAATTGTAATTGTTTAATCAAAATATGTTTTAATTTTATAATTTTATATTACTTATTATGAAAAATATAATATAATTGAAAACCTAGAAGATTGTGACATCTTGAGCACAAGAAAATATTAAATGGCAGAGAAAACACTAGAATTGACTAAAAATTAATACAAAGTTCATAGCAAAATCGAGGTGTATAAGCTTCTTAATAGGTTATGGCTAAAATAGTTCCAAAGATAGTCTTTTGCACAACCTGAAAAAGCATATGTCAAATCCACCTTAAATTAGTTAAATTAACGAAATGCAGTTTTAGAATTTTAGAATACTTAGAATTTGATAAACCCTCACCGAAACCCGTTTCTCATTAAAAGAAACATTGCTTACAATGGAGGAATGGAACATGTTGAATTCTTAAGATAGATAATAAATGTTTCCAATCTAACTTGTCATCAAGAAAACCATATGGAAAAGGATAGAAGCTATTGTTTACCTAAAGGTAACTATCATAACATAGGCATTTCTATAAGTAAATGGTGTTGGAATATTTTTATGCAAAAGTCTAATGAAGAGTATCTTGAACACCACGATGAAAAATATCGAAATTCAGAAAACAATGGAGTGTAACATGTTATACGTTTATGATGAAAAATATCGAAATTCAGAAAACAATGGAGTGTAACATGTTATACGTTTATGGCTATAGGTTGAGCCTTGTGTATTCAAGTGCCCCGAGAACCAAAGTCAAGAACACCTAACACTTCCTTTTTTTTTTGGTCATTAGTTAAAAGAGGTAAATGAAAATTTAAATAAAAAGTTCATATGTCTTGAATTTGCAATTCAAGATAATTTCAAAACAATGGCATATAAAAAAAATTATTCATAGATCCTAGTGTATGTGATTGCCTCATCAAAATCTGGTCTAATTATGTAGTGCTTACTAAAAAAATAATACAATTGAAATCTATGTTATTGAAATAGAGTTAATCCCTTAAAACTTCAATAGGAGCATTGCCAAATAAAATATTCATATATTTGCATGTAATTGCTTGATCAAAATGTGCTATATGATATTGTGAAAGGTGCTCAATCTTAGTGTGAAAGATGGTTTTTTCCAATGGATGCAAAGATAGATGTGAAATCAACGTAAAATTGAATTTAAGAAATATAATTTTAGAATTTTAGAATGCTCTTATTTTTATAAAGCTCTTTTCTACTAAAAAGAAACATTGTAAGAAAGATTTAATTTTAAGAAGCAAATACAAAGGAATTGAAAATAATAGCAATATCTTTCTCCATAATTTAGACATGAAGATTTCATACATTAAGAATAAATTATATATAAGAATAAATGCAAAAATAATCTAATAACTGATCTAAGTATACACTGACATTTTTCCATGTAAGAAACTTAATATAAATTGAATCACAAATTATTCTTAGCTTTAAATATAGGGCACACAAAGATATTGAATTCATCAACTTACTTTCCAAATATGAACCCAACAATGTGGATTTTTTGAACTGTACTTGGAAATCAATTACATGTTATGCTCGATTACAAACATAAGGAGGATTACACTTAAATTCCGATTATAATTCACAAGAGAGAAATAGATAAAAGTACAAATTTTGTATGCTATTTGTTTTCAAGTCTAAATTTTTCATATTCTTAGAAAATAGTTTTATTATTGAAAACAAAATAGTTTTCCTATTGAAAACAAATTTCCCAAAATCAATTTTTTTTATGCATTATTGTAGGATGGGGATGCAACAATTTCCCACCAATCAAATCCTCATATTGTTTCCATTATTTATTTTTCATGCTAACTAACTTCCAAATAATGGAAGGATTGTAGAATAGAATTTCACATTATTGACACATTGTTTGAAGATTTAATATCCTTTCTTATCCATTCCTCTTATAAGAGAGGAATAATACATTTCATTTGTTTTGTTTGTTGCATAATTTTTTTATTTTTTTGTGTGTGTGTGTGAAGTAGGAATTATATTTATTTCCAATCAATTAGGTAAGTACCAAGTTAAAGATAATAATGTATATATTGAGCCTCTTATCAATGAGCTACTAAATTTATGGGCTAGAATCACTATGTACAACATCTCTAGACCAAGATGATATTGAATGAGAAGATGATGCAGAGGAGCAGGTAGATGTGCTAGATGAAGAAATCAAAGAAGTTAAGCCAGAAGTAGATGACAATATTCTTGAAATATGATGATATCAACGATTATGATTAGGGTTTCTATTGTTTCATAAAAAATAGGATTTTGGTTTCTATTGTTGCATAAAACCCTAATTAAAAAAATTTAGAGACTCCACATCTAAAAATGTACACTCACACTTAATAAATACATGTTTTTATTTTAAAGTGTAATTTATGCGCTTATGCAAAATGCATGCTAAGCTTAAAAAAATTGCACGCCTACGTCTTAAAACACCTCCAATTTGAGTGGTTTAAGTTGCATAGGAAAAATCTTCCTTGTAAATTGAGAGACCAAAATAGTAGAAAGTGACATAATGGAAATGCACACCCATGATTCTAAATAGCTCCAAATTTAGTGATATAAGTTTTGGAGTGAAGTTAATAACATCATAAATATATCTATATCATCTAGAGTGCATTTTAGAGTGAAAAAATACTTCTACCTTGAACCCGTGTTCAAGACTTTTTGTAAAATGGAGGGTAAAATTGTTTTACTATAAAATGCACGCGTAGAATTCATATGACCTCCAAATTGAGTGATTTAAATTGTGAAGTTTGTATTTTATCATTTTACATATTTTCATACCTTTATTGGTGCATATTTAAACCAAAAACCCTTTGTTGTGCATAAAGACTAAAAAGTGCCTTGCAAATGCAAATATATATATATAAATGCATAAAGGGAAAAATGCATAAAAATACATGAAAATAGGCATGATGAAAAATGCTAACCCTAGGAAGAAAAAGCCATGCATGGTGTTGGTAATTTAAAAGTTACAACTTACATGAATGTGGATATGTTGTAAACCCTAAAGATTGTATACTAGGGTGATTTGTGCTGAGAATTTACTGAAGGGATGAAATATACATTGGTTTCGGATTACATTCATGAATACATTTGTATTGTTACACTTATAACTTTGAGATGCTTTAAATTTTACCTGAAGTTGAGTTATACGAAAATGCACCACCATTGTCATCTTGTTTGCAAGATGTTTGAGTAAAACATAAGAGGTGATCCCACATGACATTTTCTGATTTTATCTTCCTTACATATTATTGGTTGATATCTCAACAATTATTAACTAGGATAAATGTTGAGAGACCTACCATGACCACAATATTGATCAAGGTTACAGGATATCTTAAGAAGGATTTGGGAAGTTATTATCTAAGCCACAAGGATCAAGTTACTTATAATTTGGTTGCCACATCTCTTCTTGAGGTTTGTTTGAAAATACTCTTTTGATCACAATTCTTTCTTTGTAGGATGGTGAAATTACTATGATTACTAACCTACAAGTTAACTATATTTTCCAGGAAATCAATCATTTGCATAGACTCTTTGAATCATACAAATATATCCGAAAGAGATTGGAAATAAGGAGAAGTTTAAGAACATAAAAAAACACTAAAATCACTTGTTCTTTTTTATTTCTCTAGGTTTTTCCCTTTCCCTAATTACAACAATGGACTTTGACATAGTACGAAAGGTTGGAGGATGCATTCCAACCATTTAAAAAAATGTTTACAAATGTTGTAAGGATGTTCCCCAACCGTTTGACGGAATGGAAACCATAAAATTGTTCCCCTTTCATCTTCCTGTCTCATGGGGTCATAGATCATCTTCCTTTCTATTATGTGTATTATGTTTTTTGGCCTATATAAATGGATTTACTTGTGTGAAGTTGGTTGAATATATTCATATATTGCACTTATATTGCTTCATTGGATTTTGTTGCAATAGTTAATTACAATTCCATATAACATTACTCTAGAGGAAAATGAAAGGATGCTTCAAAGGTTATTTGCAGTGTTGAATACAAAGGGTGATAAGAACTGTTATTTACCTTGCACTCAATGCAAGGGATTCAATAGAAGAAGACTTTTAATAGCAATAGATGAAAGACATTGTAGAGAGTTTGAGCGTGTTGAAAGGGGGTATGAACATCATCCCTTCGTAAACTACTCATTATATGTTTTTGTGTTGATGGTATTCGTAAAAATTTGTTACATACACTAATTTTATTTGATTGTGAGATCGGTAATGTGTCAAGTAGTAGTAGAAATCATGTTGTACACGTTGAAGAAGATGGAGCGGATATTGGAGATCAATTTAGTCCTAAGGAAGAAGATGACATTGATAATATAACTAAGAAAGATGGTATAAATAGATTGATGAAAGACATATTTTCTCCAATGGCTAATAATTTTTATGGAATTCATGTTGTACCTTTGATTGAGAAGTCACAACAACCCCTTTATGAAGGCTCGAGGAAAAATATTCTCTCTTCTATATTGTTGTTGGTGAACATGAAGGAATTGAATGGTTTTTGAAACACTTGTCTCACCTAGATCATAAGGTATGTAATATAATCCGTCGCATATACATAAAAGGTCTATTTTTTTATTTTTTATTTTGTGTTAATTAATGTGTAAATTTAGGATATAATATTTACAATTAATATTGTTTACATTAAATAGTTATATTTTAAGTCATAGATTTTAGGTTAATTTCTCTTACCATCATCAAATAATTTACCTCACACATACCGAGAATTATCTGTCATTATGAAATATATTGGAATTGAGTATCAAGATATTGATGCATGTCCTAATGCTCATATTATATATTATGGACAATATGCATTGGAAATGATATTCCCACAATGTGAAATTAGTATATATCGAACCAATCAAGTAACAAAAAAGGTTCCTCACAAGATTATTCGTCATATTTCCATAATTCCACATTTGTAGTGATTGTTTAGGTGCCAAAACATATCATATTTTATGGATTACCATGAACAGAACATAAGTGATGATGGTGTTCTTCGAATTCCCATAGATGGTTCTACATTTAGGAACATTAAAGAAAGATGGCCAATTTTTAAATAAAAACTTAGAAATTCTAGGCTTTGGTTGGCAGTTCTCACAATGTCAATCCATTTGGAGAGGTCAAGTCTATTTACTCAGTGTGGCCTATTTTTTTTATAAATAATAAACTTCCTCCTTGGATTTCAATAAAGAGGGAGAACACAATGATGGAAATGATTGTTCTAGGTATTTCTTTATAACAATTTTTTGAATGTAACATTTCATTTGTCTTTTTCATTGCATAATTTCTTACACACAAACACACACAAAATAGTAATTATGTGCATTTTCAATCAATTAGGTAAGCACCAAGTTAAATATATGAATGTATATATTGAGCCTCTTATTTACGAGCTATTAAAGTTATGGGCTAGGATCACTATGTATGACATCTATAGACCAATAGGGAAAAAACAATTTCAATTCCATGTAATACCTACATGGACAATTCATGATGCCCCAGGGCTAGAAAATTTTTGTGATATGTAATGTACTATTGAAATTTAATAGTTTATAATTTTATCAGAATATCATGATTTTTTTTTTAAATAATTCCTTGGTATGTAATTGATACTGACATGAATCCATATATTGCAGGGCTTCAAACAAAGGGTAAATTTGCATGTCTAGTTTGTGGTCCTAGGATGAAATGTCATCATTCAAGAAGTTTAGGAAAGGAGGTGTTTCATGACTATAGGGACATCCTCCCTAATAACTATAGGTATCGAACTACAAAAAAACATATTTTCAATGTGAAAGAAGATTTGGAATAAAACCATGAAGAATGAAACATCAGGTCCTATGGAAGTTGGAATATAATAGAAATCATCAAGGTAAGAAATTATTCTATGTATCATATATAATGTTTTACATTTTTTATTTTTATTGAGTTATGTTATGAACACAATATATATAATAATTATTGTATCTAAAAAATATTGTTGTAATTTGATTTATGTTTCATAAAAGTCATCAAGGCATTAATGGGCTTCCATGAGGAACAAAAGGTTACTATATACAATTCAATAGGTTGCCCTACTATGATCACCTATAAATAGCTCATTTGTTTGATACAATGCATATTGAGAATATTATAATATAAATGCTAAGCAAAGAATCTTAGATGGAAGGAGTGACAAAGAAAAAATTGTCAAAACTTTTAGTGAAATTCAGGAAGCCAATCATGCAACACAAAATGTGATTCATTCAAAAAATGATGGACATTGTGATAGTATTCCATGGTTATTTATAGAGCAACGAAAAAATGTTGTAAAAGAGGTCATTAGGAAAATTAAATTTCCCATAGGATTTTCTTCAAATATAAATAACATGTTAACAAAGAAAGATGATTTTGGTGGGGTAAAACCTCATGACTGTCATATCTTCATTAAGGTAATTATTTTGTTATATTTCTATATTGGTAAATATATTTTTGGTATATTTTTTTTTCTTTTTGTTACAATATGTTCTACCTGAATGTCTACCTCTAATGTTTATAATGATTCCTTTTTTGTTACAGTATGTTCTACCTCTATCTCTTCTAGTCATATTTGACAACAACATAAAACAAACCATATATGATCTAGGAAAATACATGAGGTAAGTAATGATTTCGATGAAAAATGTTAGTTTCATAAATTGTTGACATGTGTTTTGCTTGCAATGTATATACTTTTTTGTTGAAACCTGTGATTTTCTTATATCATGTGTAGGTGGTTGTCATAAAACTAAATCCATAAAGAAGATATAAAGTATTGGAGGAGAGAAATTCCCCATCTAATGTGTGAAATGAAAAGTTACTTACCTTTGGAATTTTTCAATGCACAAGAACACTACCTCATACACCAAGTTGAGGAGATTGAAATGTGTGGTCCTATACACACAAGGCCAATGTGAATAGTGGAGAGAAATTTGATATCATTGAAGGATTTTATTAGACAAAGAGAATGTATTAAAGGTTCCATGGTGGAGGGATATATGGTATATCAATCATTTGTGTATATTATTCATTATATTCATAAATTAACAACAGATATGAATGTGCATCACATTTGAGATGTTCCCTCCATCAACAAATTTGAAGGGGAGGTCCTATTAGCGAAAGTTTGAATGAGGAAAATGAAAGGTAATTAGATGGTAGAGATCTATAATACTTTTGATTACTCATTTTTATCCATATCGTACCTATTTAATTTTTATTCTTCCATCAAATAACAATCTTTACCATGGTACCTAATCATTGATTAATTTTTATTTTATTCCATTAGTTGGTCAAGAATTGTTATTGAATTGTTGAAATGTAGGTCAAGATATGTGATTATATAATTACGATGATTTGTTTTGTTTAATTTTTTTTCTTATATGGGTTAGTTATGATTTTTTACATTTTATGCAATTATATATATATCATTGGTTTGTTAGAAGTAGCTGACCTTGATTTCTCTCATAACCAACCAACATGTAACCTCCCAACCCATATTGAGAATGTGTTAATTAATTTTAACTATCAGTCCATGTTGATAATATACCACAACGTTTTAAGCCTCCACCCAATAACCTTGGTAACTTTCTAACCCTCCACCCAATGACCTTGGTAAATCTCTAACCCTCCACCCTCATCCACCATAGGAACCATGTTAGGTACCTAACCCCTCACATAGGTAGTACAATGTATTTCGATGTAATAAAGGTCAATATTAATAATGCCTTGCAATAAAGTAGAATAAGTCAAATGCAAGAAGACCTAATAGAATCTTCTGCTTCTAGAAGGATCTTCCTCTAGATGGTTCTATTGATAGACATATTTAGTATAAATAGGAGTTGAGGGTATGAGAACCCTAGATGGGATATTATTGTAATAGAGTTTTGCTCGAGTGGATGTTTCCCCCTCAAAGAGGCCCATGAACATTGCTCTCAGTAATCGAAGTGTTATTTCTGGTGTTATTCTGTTATCATTTCAGTATTATTATGGTGTTATTCTGGTTATATTGTTGTTCATCTGGCATTTCTAGAATTTTATTTATGTTCTACATACTTTTTATATATGGAATATTACAAACCATGTGTATGATCCAAAACCACTACCCAGGACCTAGTTGGAATATTTGAGGTGCAAGTATCATTTGGTATCCATTACAAGGTTTAACACAGATACTGTTTTTTGGGGGGGGGCTTTGGATGTGGTTTAGGCTCATGGGTTAGGAGTTAGGGATTGAGGGGTTAGGGATTTAGGAGTTAGGGGATTCAGTGGTTAGGGTTTTATGGGGGTTTAGGGGTTAAGGGTGTTATGTATAATTATACAAGACACATTATGTACAAATATAAATATAAATTACAGCACAAATTGTTAACTAAGGATATGATGTTTCAATTTCCTCAAGTTGCACACATGGAGTATTGATCCAGATTTATGAGCAGAATGAAATGAAACTACATATTTATAATATTAAAACAGAGACACAATGAAAAATAATATAGATACATTAAAACGTGACTTCTATTAAATAAGAAATATGCTGAATAATGTAAAATGTAGATTGAAAACAAGCTTGCTAGAATGGTGGCACCTTATCTCTAAGAAGAGATGTGGCGGCTACGCTCATTCGTAAGAAGATAAGTACAATGAGGTTCTGAAGGAATTTTTACAATAAACATGAATGCCAAAACCATACAAATCCAAAAAACTAACCCTAGGAGATGAAGCGCCAAAAGTCAGGTGGGCCCTGTTGGGGTAAGTTGGTACATCAACTTCTCGGGGTTGTAACTTTTGCATACGATATTTTTTTAGGGAACATGATAGATCGTTGGAAAGGTATTGATGAGGAGATTAACTTAGGGGGATCAATAATATCCTTTGACTATCATTGGGCTTCCCTGCCACAAAAAAAACATCATTTGGGCCCTCAAAATGGCCCCAGAAGTTTAGGAACTGAAAAAATGTTAAAAATAGTAAGTTGCCAAAAAATTGTTTTGAGCTAATTGGAAAAGGTGGGTGGCCACCGATATACTAATAGATCAATACTCCCCCCTTAATAATCAATGATATCCATTACGTTGAGTTCCCCCGTCAGATGAGGAAATGTTTGTTGAATTTGGCCCCTGGTGAGCCACTTGCCTTGGTCAAGGAGCTTCCCTACTTTGACAACCCGATAAAGTTGGATCCTCTGTTGTCAATTACCCTTGACCTATGTGTCCATGATATGATCCGTGGATTACTTTTCCATGCAGTCAGGGTTGGGCTTTGTTGGTGTCAATTTTTTTGTTATCTCTGAGTTGTCCAATAATGGTGGAAAATTAGGCCGAAGGAGGTCCACTTTGATCACTAGGTGCAAACCAAGGAAGGGGGGAAGGTTGAGCTCAAAATAATTATCACTCATAGACTTGGTGATGGTGTAGGGTCCATAACGGAGTGTATGAAGCTTTCGATGAGCCCTTATAAGGCGTTCTTTCTGCAAATGCAACCAAACTTTGTATCCCACCTGAAACTGGATGAAGCTTGTACTTGGAATTGGACTTCTGTAAAATATCTTGAACCTATTTGCGGATGTGTTGGATCCGCTCAATAAAATGGGTGGAGTTTTCAGCTCCATTTGGAGCATGCAACGATTTTTTCTGCATGGCTGCAAGGGGTATTGTAACATCAATTATACCCAATGGTTGAAATCTCAACCCCACCTAAAAGGGGATGTGGCCGATTGAGCCATGTATGTCTCTGTTGTAGTTGTGTTGAACATATAGAATAATCTCATCCTAGGTGTGGAGGTGCTTGGAATTTTACCTACGTAGGATGTGCACGATCATCCAGTTGACAACCTCAGTTTGGCCCTCCATCTAGGGGTGGAAGGAAGTGGCCTTGGTGAGCTTGGTGTCCAGCAGTGATGAGAGGCTCAACCAGAATGTGTTGAGGAACCGACTGTCCCAATATGAGATAATGGTTTGTGGGATCCCAATGTGTTCCCACACTCGTTTAAAGAATATCTTGGAAGTGGCCTCCATTGTGATGCTCTTCTTTTAGGCGGAAATAATTGCCATCTTGGAAAAGTGATCAACAACCACAAAAACATAGTCATTTCTCCTCTTGGTGGATGGAAGGCTCGACATATATTCCATTGATATGGATTCCTAGGGATTTTCAGGAGTAGGAAGATGAGTGTACCAACCTTGTTTATTAGTGGTTGGTTTCACAATATCATAGGTAGTGTAGGACCGAATATACTTGATGACATATTGTCGAAGTTTCGGCCAGTATAAATGTCGCTGCAACACTGCCACTATTTTTTCCATGCCGAAGTGTCCTGTGAACCAAGTGTAGTGGGATTCCCAAATCATTTTCTGTCGTTCGCTTGATGGAACAAAAAGATGGAACAACAACCTGCCTTGCAGATGGAAATTAGTGACAGTTGTGTTTGCTCCCAACATCTGGTAGGTATTGGTGAATTCAGGATATGTCTTATACATGAGTATCCATCTGAAGGTCTCATCGCTGCAAGAATCTATCATTGTAGTGAGTTTCATGACTAGAGGTTGGCTAAGGAAATCAACAACTCGGTTGGTACTTCCTATTTTATACTTGATGTTGAGGTGGAACTGCTACAAATATGTGGACCACTTCAAGGCCTCATTGTACTCATATTCTTTCAAGTGAGTGTAGTAATCACATATCTTATCAGAGATAAGCTTCCACCATTCTAGTGTGGATTTTTTTAGTCTACAATTTACAATTTTCAACATATTTCTTATTTAATAGAAGTCAAGTTTCATTGTATCTTTGTTATTGTTCACCGTGTCTCTGTGTTAATATTATAAATATGTGATTTCATTTCATTCCACTGATAAATCTAGATCAGTGGTATTAGAGCCTTCGACTATCATTGAGGTGTCCGATCACAAAAAAGTATCATTTGAGCCCTTAAAATGACCCCTAAAGTTCAAGAACTGAAAAACTGCTAAAAATAATAAGTTGCCAAAAAAGTGTTTTGAGCCATTTGGAAACGGTGGGTGGCCACCAAGATCCTCCTGGATCAAGTACTAAGAGATAGACCAGTAGGAAGAATCCCACATCAGACCAATCATGACCACTAGATTGATGGTTGAACTATTCACTACACCATATTGGCTCATAGAGGATAGTAGGTCTTTCTCCATGAGGTAACGAGTCTAGTGTTGTGGTTGTACGTGTCATTTTAATAAACAAAGCATTTGAATATGTTTCAAAAGGTCTTTCCTTTATTTTGAAAACATTTTCCTGGAAATTATTCTCTTTTTCTTGTTTCACCTTGGTGGTTGACATTGTGTCTTAGTAAGTGGTCACCCTCAGGGGAAGCGGTTGCTACTAGGAGGTCTCCTTGATGAGTCACCATGCCATTCTTGATCACACTTATCACTTTACATACTTCTTCCCTTTCCTCCCCTCATGTTTTGGTATTTTCAGGTGCACTGGCCCAAGAACAGATTTTACCTCATTTCATGGGAAGAATAGGTTGAAGGCCCAAAGGAAAATGTATCTGGAAATAGATAAAATCTAAATCATAACATTCTATATGTTGGACCAAAGAGGTGTTGAGAACAATGAAACATTTCTCCTAAAATATTTGAAGACCTTCAAAAGAAAACTCACATTATATATATGATCCACTTGTTGAGGTGTGTACACTTATGCGATGCCCATTTCTTTCCATGCATATGGAACTCTATGTACCTCTAACTTCAAATGATGTTGCGGTACTCTTTTATTTCCATGACTTATATTATCCAATTGTTTTGGACTTTAATTAATTAATGACAATAAATGGGCATGGAAAAAGGTTGCATTTGAAAATGAAGGTGCAACACACCCTCTACAAAGGTACCCATAAATGACATAATACAAACCCATGCCGAGAAGTTCTATCCCCCATCCACTTCATACTCTTTACATTAATTAGAGAGGGCCCTCCTAGAAAACAGTCCTTAACTTGGGGAATGATTCACCCAATAGGTCACCATGACAACCATGATCCCTCCCATACATAAACTTGGAAAGTTCCATAGGGTCTTTGATAATTTGTTTATTTTGAGAGGGGGGATTCAATGCACATGTTCAAGTGGTTCTATTATTATATATTTCTTACTTGGCATGATTCTTGTGACCTGTGATCCCTTGGATGATGAGTTTTATTTTCATTGTATGGCTTTGATAGGTGGAAGACATTTCTTGAAGGAACAAGGTCACTTGGACCTTCACTTGGGGCATGGATCCCATAGGATGGATGTTATGCCCCCTCTCCTTGGATATTTGGATGACATACATTTCCTTTGGAGGCATGAGAGGACACCCTGGAGAAGTAGAGCTAGCCCCCTCTTGCACAACATTTGATCTTAGAGGGCCAAACATCACCTTTGAGGGCATGACGTCACACTTGGGGCTAGTGTTTTGGTGATGGTGGTAATGATTGACCATGACTTGGAATATTGTAATGGAGGAAGACCCTTGCACCATGGATACTAGGCCTTTGGAGGCCCAACAACTTCCTCAATTTTCTCAACGACTTGCCAAAAATTCCAAAATGTCACTCCTTTAGGGCATGTAATCATAATCTAGGGATTTTACTTTTTGTTATTTGAATTTAAATTTGTAAAGGAACAATCAGAGGAGTTCATCCTCCATATTTGTGTTTTAACCTAAAGTAAAGTGGAGAAACTTTGTGTGGACGACCTTGAATAAATAAAAGGTCATTTCATTTCATTTTAGCATAACAATGTCACTTAAGAATTATATATACATGGCTGAAATTTTCACCCATCTTGGGAAAATCACATATCTCTCCCTTTGATGTTATTTGGATACTTGATACTTGTATTTTGGAGGTTAATTTGTGCACTATCTCTTGGATGCTTGTCTTTTTCTGTGGTGAGGGAATATACTTGGTAGATAAGAATTTATCTTGCATATCTCTTGGAATTGGTTAGGAATTTCTACATGTTGTCGATATTTATTTCCAGTTTCATAGTTTTTGTTGTCTAAACCCTTAGAGGAGTATAAGGGAATATTGTTGGAGAAATCTATATTTTCGACACACTAGTTCAGTGGGATTTAACTGACTAGTTCTAATTTAGACTTTCTATTTTTACCATCAATACTATGCATGCATGCATTCCTAAGGAAAGCTAACTGCTTGATTGTTTTTCTTAATTGTGGAATGCTTTTCTTTATATATGAGTGTATTCCACTCATTCATTGTATCCTATTGATCATGATATATGTATCAATCATCAACTCATTGGAGTAGTGTGAATATATTTTCTCATTCTTCCATATTGAATCTCTCTTCCTTTCTTGATAAGATTTTTGTGTACTTGCTTTAGCTAGATCTCCTGTGCAGGTTTCCATGAAACAATGACATGGTATCGGAGCTATGCTTCTTGGAGCAAGCCAGACAAGCCAAAGAATAAGGAAAATCGGGGTTTCAGCGAGCCAATTCCATGGTCGTAACTTTCATCAATTATTCCTCCAAAAATATTACGTTTTGGAGGAAACAACCCTTTATGAAAGTAAATCGGCCCATTTTGGAAGTGGGTTTTCAACAGTTTGAGAGATTCCTCACCGTTTTCTCAAAAAGTAAGTTGCAAGATAGCCTCCTGAAACTAATACAAATCTGTGGTCGTACCTTTCTACATTCATTTCTCCCAAAATATTACATTTTGGAAGAAACGACCCCTGTGGAAAGTAATTCGACCCTTTTTGGAAGAGGTTTTTCAACCGTTTGGAGAGATTCCTCATCGTTTTCTAAGAAAGTAAGTCGCAAAATCATCTCTTGAAATTGATACGAATTTTTACTTAAAGTGCCATTTCTATCGTGATTTCTTAATTTTTCACTTGCAGATTGAGAGTAAATTTTTAGGGGTTCTTAGAAACAGTGGGAGAGATTGATATGACAACTATTATACAATCAAAATTGGTGGTAATCGTCACACCATACAATTAGTTTGATTGGAATCCCAAGGTGACATTCCAACTAAAAAGAAAAGGACTATATAATTTGACGATGGTGACAGAAACATAACCTACATCAGCGATTGACAAGATGAGATGGTCGAACCGTAAGGATGAGGCCACATGACTGCTTCTTGATTTAATGTAAGGTCCTCTCTAACAGAACCTAGAATTTCATAAATTTAAACATAACATTTCTATTATAATTTCTTTTACGGTTCTATATTCAGCAAAATAACAGTTTACAGTTTATGGCTCAACAAAATTCCAAATGGGTAGCATGATATAAATGATATATTGAATAATATACACAACATAAATAACATATTGAATCATGATACGATAATGAACATGCCATAATAACGAACAAAAATACCAGTTAAGTGATTTGTTTCCCAACTCTGTTTGTCCAAGCTCAAGCTGAAACTGTGCCCAAGTTGCTCTACCAAACTCTACCCGAAACTGAATCTTTCCTCCCAGCTAGCCAACAATAGAGCCTATCTGGCTCCCTAGCTCCAGGATTTCATAAGGATTCCTGGCCCCTGAGCCCAAAACTCCCAGCAACAAATGCTCCCCTGTACAGTCCAACAAATTCCTCAAACCAAAAACCAGAAATACAGTTTTCCAATCCCTCCCTCGGAAAATTCTCCAATACAGTCTCCTAATATCAAAATAATTCTCCTTGTCCCCCAAAATCCAAAATTCCCCCTCTCGAATGTCTTTGCCCCCTCATATCGCCCTTCCCATTCACCGCCTCCTGGCTTCATTAAGACTCACCCACCTTATCTCTCCATTCAATGCCAACCACCTTATCCCTCCATTCAATGCCAACCACCTTATCCCCTTCTCCTTAATGGT
>SNQJ01S0159143.1:42831-53753 GCA_010110895.2 Picea sitchensis | reverse complement strand
CATAGCTCTCCCTCTCCTAGATTTTCCTTATTTTTCTCATCTATATCTCATCCTATTTTCCTTCCCTGCTCTGATAAGACTCAACAAACCTGCTCTGAACCCTCCCTACCACCGAATTTCTTTCTCATGTGCTCCTTCTCTTACAACACCTCACTCTACTTGTGTCCTCTGGCCTTTCTCGGCCTTAGTATCCTCCTGTTGAAGGTCAGTGGCTGCAACCAGTTCATAGCACTATCAGAGTACGCAGTAATTTAGAGTGGAAAAGGAGTCTTAGGAGACTCAGGGAATTGGGTCGAGGACCCAATTGAATATGAGTGCAGCGGATATAGTAGGATGAGAATCCAAATTGGAGCACTCTGCTCCACCAGGTATTTTTAAATCGAAACTTTCTCCCAACACAAACACATGATTGAGAGGCTCCAAGATGAGAGTTACACTGAGAGAAGTCAATTAGAGGAATAGTGCATAAAAATGGAGGCAATGTAGAGGAGACTAGGTCAGCTCGAAGGTGCACAACATCATCCAAGCAACCTGAGAGATCAATGGGAAAACTCCAAGAATGAACATTCAGCATGAGTGAACCAAATTCCAGATCTAAATGAGCGACATCCAAAAACTTTCCTATAAATTCATTGAGTCAAATTAGAACGGGGTAGTTAAACTATGTTGTTTTAATGTTTTGTCTTATGCTATGTATTAATGGTATCTGCTACCAGAGGTATTTGGTGACCTATAATCACAAAAGTTTTATTAGAAAATGAGGATGCAATAGAAATTTCTATTGTTACTCTTATGCATCTTACATATTTCATAGAATCTACTCTAGATGGCATCTCTCGAAGGTCTTTAATGACCAATTTTTTGTAATCCAGTGGATTATTCCACACCTTTAATATATATTTTCCCAGTTTATGTATATATATATATATATATTATTAATATATTAATAATAATACTATTAATGTATCACTTTAATGTATTAATGTATTACTTTATTTTTTTACTTTACTACATTAAGATCCTCATGCTCCAATGTGGCTCACGTATCCTGATTTCCCACTACAATAGATGTTTCCAAATATTACAATGAGACAAACACAACCCATTCTTGCAATTTTATGTACACAACCAAATGTGGCAATGTGACAAACCTATTCCAATGCCATAATATGAAAAGAAAAAATACTTCGTCGTAATTTGATGACCATAACCTTACAATATCATGTGACGAAGGAAAGTTGATCTAACAATGTGACGAAAAGAAACTAATGTCACAATGTGACAAACAAAACATGGTCGACATTGCAATGCATTACCGATGTAGTAAACTATGGTTTAACATAATCAATATGACCCACCATAGTCAGATATGCATGGGAAATGAGGTTCAACCATGGTATGGTTGACCATAATAAACCCTATTCAACCATGGCCATGGTCAACCATAGTCAACCATGGTAAAGGATAACCACTATCAATCATAGTCAACCTTTCCTTCCCAAAGTCAACCAACGTCTACCAAAGTTTCCCATAGTCATGGTTAACCCTAAAGAACCAAGATCAAGCTCAACCATAAGAAACCATGATCATGCTCAACCATAGTGAACCAAGGTCATTCTCAATTAATGTATTAATGTGTTAATAATTTAGCATGTTGCATTGTACATTAATGCTTTAATACTTTAACTTTTACATTATWTATTAATGCAATAATGTATTCTTAATGTATTAATAATTTAATAATATATTACTAGTCATTAAAGTTAATGTATTTCTACTTTATTAATGTATTATTTTATTAGTATATTAATACTTTAGTGTTATATTGATTAATATTATATAAATGTTTTAATTAAATAATACATTAGATTATACATTAATATTAATTAATACTTTAATTTATACGGTGCATTTATGTAAAAAGGTATCAATAGTGTTATTGTATTAATAATCTATATAATATTAATGTATTAAAAATAACACTGTTAATGTATTACTTTAATGTATTAATTTTCTATATTAATATATTATTTTAATATATTACTTTAATAATGTATTACTAACATAATTAAGCTTAATGTATTACTACTTTATTCATATATTATTAATGTACTATGTTATAATCAATTAATACTTTATTAATGTTTTAAAGTATTAATAATTTATTAATGTATTTAATATATTAAATGTATTTTTTTTTTAATAATTTATTATTAATGTATTACTTTAATTTTTTTTAAGAGAAATAGTTTGAGGCTTTTATATTAAAAAGAGAACAACAAAATTTCAAAAGATACATATGGGAGGGTGTAAGCAACTCTACTGCTTCTCGAAGAGCTTAACTGTCTATGGAGGTCTAAAAAAACTCTATGAGCTAGTCCATATGAGCTGCAGTTCTCCCATGTAAAAATGACAATATACATAATCAAAAACATAAAAAAAATTCATTTCACAAAAGACTTGATTAATGGTTTAGAGGTTGCTCGATATCTTCCTGTTGCTCCGCCTATCGATCTTGTGGATTTGTCTATGTTGGGTTCTCTACATAGTGGCGCTTTATGTATCCTCGATTTGAGGTAACCGAGTGATGATAATTTTTGGCTATAGAATGAAAAGAAGTGGGGAGCCGAGACCCACCAATGCCAACAGAGTTTGTCGGTCACTGTGGGTTTTCTAATTGTTGGGTGACAACCTCAAGTTGTCTTGTGTTTCTATTAACTCCCCTTAAGACTATTGCCAGTTCTTGATTATGGTGGATTTACTACTACTGCAACTTTGTCTGAAGGCCTGCCAAATGCTCACGAATCCCTTGGTTCTCACATTGAAGTTCTTGTTGATGAGCGTTTGTGTGCTCCTCTTCCCTCCTAACATCTGGTCAGAGTGCTTGAAACTGCTCTCGAAGCTCCTCTGATATGCAATTCAGACAAGAGCATGGTTCTCTTGACCTTCGCCACATGTTAGTGCAAAGATTTAGGAGGAGAGAAGGAAAGAAGGATCTCAACACAGAGACTAGGCATAGGCTGAAGAAATGAAGAGCATCGATGAAATGAACAGAGGAGAAAAACCAACCTGAGTGAAGGATGAGAGATCTGGTGAACCAAAAGAATAAGCTGATAAGTAACCGCAACAACCATAACTGTTTAAACAACATTTCGTTGAGGGAAAAGGGAGCCATTATCTCCCACGGGAAGAAGTGACTTCGTGCAGGATGAGAGAACAAAGGTGATGTAACGACCCTACTTAAATAAATGTATAGGATTATTAATTATAATTAATTGATAATCTAATTGTCCTAAGATGTTAGCTAAACAATAATTATTTCTTATATAATATTAACTAATTAATTATCATTAATTATTTGTTCATAAATGTTTAGTAATCGACTCTTTAATTATGTGAGTAAAGAATTAATGGGGTTAATAATTTAATTTATTAATACTTACATATATGGGAGGGGATAGGACATTAAATGTAAGGATAAGATAATATAAGATAATAAATACAAGGGGATAAGATAATAAATAAATGGATAAGGAAATTAATTAAAGGAAGAGTCGGTGAAGGGGGAATATGACGGGGAGAGCCTTACGGTGGAAGGGATTCTTTTGAGAGGAGGATTTTATTTTGGGGAGGAGGAAGCATTTTGGAGGGGGATGGGAGTACTGGTTTCTTGGCTTCTCTTTTCTAGTTTTGTGGTAGAGTTCAGCAGTCTTTGAGTATCATTGCATGGGGCACCGTGTTGCTAGGGTTATGGGCACGGGGGCGAGGATTCCTTTCGGTTTCCTGGAGCTAGGGAGCTGGACAGGCTACTCCTAGCTGGCTGGGAGGATAGTCGGTTTGGGAAAAGTTGGTCAGTGGCATCGAGTTGGGCAAGGCAGTAGCAGGCTAGACAACCGGGTCAACGGAGGAGTTAGCATGAGGAAAAGAGGTAAATTTGTATTATTCTATTAAGTAATTCTTATTGTATTATGAAATTGTTGTTCATCAATTAATTTTAACATGCGTATATGTTTAATTTAAAGTAATTACTGAGTTTTCTGCGTACAAGGAGAAGTTTACTGTTTCAATTTATGCATATAATAGAATTTAGTTATTAGAGGTCACTACAAATGGTATCAGAGATTTTTGTTTGAAATCTGGGCCTGAGGGCCAAAGCTCCAAGCTCTAGCTCCAGTCCCACCTAACCTAAAAACCAAACACACTATTATTTTGATTATATATAAACAAATCCAAATATATATAAACAATACGAATTGAAAACGAAAAGGTATAATGATATACAAGTGGAAAATGTTAAATATTTTGCTAGTGTATGCTTATTTTTATGCATCCACACCTTGAGTACGTGCTTTTGTTTTACACCCAAGTCCATGCAAAACTGTTGAACTGCTACCTTGTCATGTTTATTTATCCTCCAGCCGAGTGACGCAGACCGCACCGTCTGCCTTGACAGAGACCTATGCGCTGACCTCCTCGTATTAATGATCATTATAATTTTACCTTTGAGACAAAGTGGCTACTTCAATTCTCCCCTGGAATCTTTATTTGAATTTGACCCACGGGTCTTTTTCGGCACCTTACAGCCTTTAGGCCTGGTTCTTTCTCTGTTCCCAACAGAAAATCACAATCAGATTTCGGGGTTTTCTAATCCCCGATGTCACAAATCCCAACTTCCTCGAATTCGCGATCTTCGATATCCCGATGCACTCCATTTTTTCTTTAGGCCCTCTTGGCTATGCCCCTAGTCCACACAACCTCCTCTTATATGACCGCAGTCATACCTCTTATCGAGATTCAGGGTTTCGAATGTCGAAATGTATTAAACCCCTTGTCAACGGAATCCCTGATTTCTCGATTCTCGATTCCTCGATTGATGACCATTCCTTTCAGGAAATTTCCTAAATGCTTCAATCTCGCCACACGTCCTCTAGGATGCACGGTCCTTGCCACTTCGGGATTTTCACCGTGTAAATTTCCGATGCTTCGTTATGCTGAGACGACGTCAGCTAGGCCCTACACGTAACTTACCTCCTCATCGGAATTCGCAACTTCGCAAATTCAATAGTCGAGCGTAGGCCTCTCGAACCCTCGAGACCTGACAACAGTCAACGCTGACCTTTTCCTGTCGGGGTTTTCTTCCTATCGTGATTTGGCCACTCGTGATTTCAAACAACTTGCTTTACCGACTCCTGACTCCTGATATGCCGAAACCCTGACACATGTGTGAGTTGACTATTCAATGACTTCACTCCATTGACATTTCGGAGTTCACAATATTGCGAATCCTCATGCGATTGTATCGGGACTTCTTGCTACGAAACCCTAATGAAGCGTGCCACTTGTCTACCTGCTGACCCCCTATGGCCCCACACTATTTACATAGCCGTCGGGATATCGCGTATCATGATTCTCGCTGCAATATTTTAGAGTTTCAACCCATGAGACCCCGATATACGAAACCACGTGTAAATCCGACAGCCCTTGTGGCTCGGATCTACGGTTCTATCCCTCCTGAGCTTTGAACTCTATGAAATACTATGTCATATCTCCCTTGCACCTCTGTGAGATCTAATGGCTCACGGAGATTCACAGATTCTCCTCAGAGAAATCCGTCCGTCCGTTCCTCCTGATGAAATCAATGAAACGACTAAGTGATCCTCTGCGGAACTTCTCCACCTACGGCATAAACTTACGACACTTGCTTATCTCTTCAAGGCATAGCTTCTTTGCACTGTCCTTCAACAAATTCGAAGGMTTTACCATCCTGAGTTTCTTACAATGCTAAACCYTTCAACGAACCTTGCACGCACTCCTTGCGGCAAACATTCACCAACCTCCAAGTGTTGAATCCTTTTGACTCTGCGCACACCTRCAGCAGCAGACCCTCAGCTCTTGCTTAGGTTTGCAACCCTGAACTTCACTCGGCCTACACACTCCTTTCATGGATCCTGTGTTCAACTGCACTCCTACGGAGATGAGAACAAAAGCTATCTCTATATGAACCCTTTGTCAACACACTCCTTGCAGACACTTCAACTGCACTCCTTGCAGGAATCCTTTGGCTCAGATAGAGAAACAATTGAAACTCATTCCCAATTCTCTTCAGCCTTCAAACTCAAAGCATGAAATCACATACACAACATATAAAGAAAATGTATAACAGGAAGAAAACATTCATGAGCATAACATCAATACACAGAGAACAACACAAACCATGAATTTGAACCAATTCTTTCTATTAATTCAAATGTTTGTACATGGGTGTTCTTACACAGCTCTCTGCATTCTCTTACTCTTCCTTCTTCCGAATAATAATTTATAATGCACAATGAGGGTGTCTACATACTATTTCCCTCTTGCGCTCTCAAACTATCTAATCTAGAATTCAATTCTATCTACCTGCATTAACTATCTTAAATGCCTCCTACCTACTAAGGACGAGATCTAAAGGCTCAAGGTCCGATTACATTATACAAGTGCACCTAATCTTAATGACTTCATTTAAGATCGCGCAACAACTCCCAAGCTGATTTCAAAATTTGTGTTGTCTTGTCCAACTGTCTCTCTCTTCTGCATTGGCTCACTTAATGTGGGAGATGCTCCTGCATCACCGAGCTTCTCTGCAAAAATTTAAATTGACTATTAATGCCCACTAAATATCAGAGTAGGTGTAAGGGACTAGTGACTACAACCAACAATAATAGCCAAACCCAAAAAGAGGGACACAAAATATCCTCCCTAAAATGAGATGAAATGAAATGAAAAATGAGTACAATACCAACAAGAGACAAAATGACATAATCATAAGTGTAAAATTAGGTTATCCCTTTTATATTTTACCTTGGTTGCTCCTGAAGATGGTTCTCCATAGTGATGGTGCATTCCAGCAGAGGATGCTGCATGTCAGAGAGATGGCACAGCAATAGAGGAAGAGTGAAGTGTTATTCAGTTTTCTAGAAGCTAGCGAGGATGCATGTATGTGCTATCCAAAATTAGTTATTTCCATATCAGGAGTATTTGTTTTAAATTTAGTTTCACTTTGTCAGAATTGTTAATTTTGAGAATTAGATAGTTGAGGTGCTGATCTAAAAAATAGTGCGAGGGTGCACTGCATGAGGACACCTTCTTTAGGTTTGGCAGAGCTATATAGAGCCCCAGTGCATGCATTGTGTGCACGTTGGGTTCTCCTACCTAGGTGCCTAAGATAGTTTGAATCAATTGTAAACCCTAGGCCTTGTCATATATATGAAAAGGCAGGGTCCCCTTTGATTATGTTTTTTATTATTCAGTTTACTTGCAAGTGTGTGCACTCTTTTCTTTTATCTCGAGTTAATAAAGAAAACATAATTGATTTTCTGAGTGCTGCAATTTCAATTAGTGTACGTGTTTTTGCATCTAGTGAACATAAGTAATTTTAAGATTTCTTAAGTTTTCAAGCTTTCTAGGCTAGCCCCACACAAACAATCATGCTAAAAACTACAATAGAAACCACATAAACAATTACCATTACATGCGTTATATAATCCAGTTCCCTGTGGCCAGTAAGCAGGTGGAATCCATGAAAACCTGAACAAGGCTGAGCATCATGGTGCTGTGAAACGAATTTATTCACCTACTCCACAACTACCCTGCTAAAAATCCTCAATGGTTATTACCAGCAACTATCGAACTGACGAATTCATGAAACTACATAGAATTTACAGAGTTAAGAGGTAAGAACACTGCAAAATAACAAATGGATGCCAGTGGGAGTGGAAGCCGTGACCATTGAGAAACAAAAKTGTGTGGTGAAGAATACAAGGGAATTTGAAAGCGTGTGGAGATCATGGTGGTCATGTAAGATCATTTTCACCCAAACGTCTGTCTAAAAGAAACTCTAGTGAAGAAATATGCCCATTTCTTCTTCCAAATAGAAATTAAAAAGAAAAATAGAATACCCAAAATCCACTATAATTAGAATCCACTATAATTAAAATCCACTATAATTAGAATTCTTGGATTGACTTAAGAAACAAGATTAAGACACTAAAAAACAAGACAAAGAAATGACTAGGTTATTGTTAGCAACTTTGATGGCATATGATGTAAAAAAAATCAAACATAGTTCAAGTAGCAACCCATTTAATCATCCTAGACACAAATCAGCCATGTCCACACTACTATGATGAGGTACAATAAATAAGAAAGGAAAACGATTTGTTGTGCACTACAATAATCTAGACGACATACCAGTTTCAGTCCAGGTGAATATAGTACATGTCAATACTGAATGTGGAACCATAATAGCAATCTAAGCTTACCAATATGACAGTGATTGATAGATGAAGCTTACAAGTTCTTCCAATTATTTCAAATCCATGTTCCTTTCATCCCAATCCTCGAAACTGTCAATACCAAATGAAATTTATGCTCTACAGTCCCACTTCAACATATAAATACCAAAACTTGTCCTCAGGCTGACAGACGTGTAGAATTCTTGAGATTTCAATAGTGCTCGTGTACTACAAGCCCTAAATGAAGACAATGTAGTAACCATACTGAATAGTAATTTGTCTCATGGAAACATAACATGTAATCTCTTTTGAGATATTGCTGTCATTTACTGCAAAAACCCTAAATTAAAATCCACTAAATTATAAAAGTAGGATAGGGATACAGGAAAGGGAATAACCTAAACTCGTTATGCTAAAGGGAGAACCTCGACTCTATAACCATATATTATGGAGTGCATACATCAACAGAACCGGAGAAGGTGATCCCTGAACTGAGAAGGCAGAAGGAGACTTAAAGAAAACTACAAACATAATAGGAAATAGTCATCTAAGCTCAATTTTAAAATAAATTTTGGAAAATAAATTGAAGAAAAAAAAAACAGAAACATAATACATTGTTCAAAAAAAAAAGAAGGGAGATGTTTATATATATATATATATATATATATCAATTTTACCCCAAAATTCTTGTTATGACATGCAAACAAATAGGGAAACCATTTTGAAGCTTCTGTGAAAAGGAAGGTAGGTCTCTAGGGTAAGGATTAATACGATGCCAGGCTCAAGGGGTAGGGGACTGATAGGGATCTACTACCGTCAAGCGATATGGATAAGGGTCTATCCAGTGGGCTCAAGGTTCCCGCATGTTAAATACTTTCACTACATGCCTTGGCCCTGTGGCACGAGACTTGGTCACAAGGGGAGTAGTAATGCAAACTGGCCAGACCTACAAAAAGAAAATAAAAATAAAAATCACCACTATAAATGCAACACATATCCCTTGATCATTTTAATAACCAACTTCTGTTGACTCAAGCCCTGTATCACATTAGTCCAATGTGTAACATAAAATAACAAAGTAGCATAATAGAAACATGAAAGCCACAAATGATTTACAGTCAAAACCTAATGAACATTCAATAGACTCACCTTGAGAAGACGTATAAACCTGCGACGTTTACAAAGATGCACAAAGGTAATGATAATTTCTCCTCTAGTTAAAACATTGCCATCAACAAGCCAATTTTTCAAGTGAAGAGGGAAATTCATAGTCTTTATAGCTCAAAATGGTTTGATACAATGGTGAGGCATTATTAAATTATGCTTCAGATAAATAAGGATCGGCATGAGCTTCTGCGGAGTCAGCAGGGGGCTCCAGCTCAAAAAAAAAAAAACCCATCTTCAGAAGCATCTGCCACACCTTTGTCAATTGCGCCAGATTGGGAGGCGAATCGTCAACCCACTTGTGCAAATTTTGGGTACTGGAAACAACGATGCGATATGACTCACGCAGGAATGGACCTATTTGTTCCAGCTAACCCAACGACATAGTCTTCAATAGATTTTCCTGTGAAACTGAAGTGTGTTGCAATGCCTTGCCAATTCTCAAGTCTGCCTGCAAAAGCTTTATGGGCATTATGGTACTTGCCATGAGCCCGTGAGAGCACAGTTGCACTACCCATTGGTAGCAAGTTGCACTAAATGTCAAACTCATGCATATACCAAAGCCCACAATCCAATACACATACAAATTCCAACACAAGAACAACACCATTCCTCACATTTAGCAGCAAGACATCACGACACAGAGTAAAACATTAAGGTGTATTCCCATAACTAGTCTAAATGATGGGCTAGTTGAAGTAGTTAAAGCTTCATGCAAGAGACCATGCGAACGGCCACCCAAAACAAAAATAAAAAAGCCTGGAAATACAAGTCTACGAGCTCAATGCAAAACAACACAGATAATACAAGCCAGCGACCAACGCCAGAAACCAAGCACCTGACAAACGAGGAGGAGAAGCCATGAGAGAAAGCCATGGCGGTCGACCAGGTAACCAAAGACCTCGTAAGATGAGATGAAGAGGAAAAGAGGAATTAGGGTTACGACGAAAAAGGTTAGGGTTAAGATATGGGAGGGGCGTTGGAGGAAGCAAGGAGGGCACGTGGAATCCATGCGTGCCCGCACTTGTTTTAAATTATTTTGAATTTTCTCCTATTATTTATTAAAATAATATAAAATAAAATAAAAATCTTTTATAAATTGTGTGTGTTCGTTTAAATTTTTATTTAGTGTAAATATAATTAACCTAAATTAAATTAATTTAAAGATAATTTAGGATTAATTTAAAGTTAATTAAGTGGTTACCCTAAATTAGGTTAATTTAATTAAATTAATTAAAAGTTAATTAAGTGGATACCCTAAATTAACCTAAATTAAAATTTAGTGTAAAGTTAAACTACATTAAAAGTAAATTAAAATATTAAATGGTCCATGGGTTTTGAACCCAAGATCACCCACCAAGAGAAGTGGCTTCAGAAGAGCACTAACACTAACGCACCCTCATGAGTCTTTACAAATAAACTCATATACTTAAATAGATTAATGGTAACAGAGTTGCACCAAGGAGAGTAGCTGCAGGGATTTCA
>SNQJ01S0159143.1:20919-42821 GCA_010110895.2 Picea sitchensis | reverse complement strand
TTAGTTGTAGGGCTTTGGAATAGGTGTGAAAGATAACTTTCCAAAGTTGCAAACAAACATAGAATATTGAGTTAGGGAGCAGTTAAATCCACTTATTACATTTTGTCCTGGGAAGCCCTTCTAACACAAGGGTCAATCACGAGGTCAGATTGAGACTGGAAGAGTTACTCACCCTGCTTTGTTGGTCTTGGTGTAGAGGTTGCGCGTATTATGGTGGTCGCTTGAGAGGTATACCCACAATGATGAGTGGAAGCCTTTCGAGTTGATTTCGGGCTAGATACCATGCCCTTGCGCGTGTATCGGATTGTCGACTATTTCCCCAGGCATCACTATAGTGATTGGTAACCTTAGTGGCCTATCTCTTTAGGGTATTTACACAAGGTGACTGTGGAGGGGCAAGTCTTCACGGTACCTGGAATCGACGTTGGCCAAACTCACTCGGGCTCCTTGAAGGGGAATACCCATGATTATGTGTGGGAGCTTGCACCAGGGTGTAAGTCCATTAAGCAGGTTGTCAACATAACTTTTCCACCCACTCTATCTCAGCCCTTTCTTACATTGTTCTCACGATGTTGGATTTCATCACCAACTAGTGTGCTCATTGTAAGAAGGCTTAGTTTGCTTGCTTGCTTATTAGATTTTTAGCGTGTGCTGTTTGTTTTCCCTTGTGGAATCTAGATTGGATTTATTTCATGGTGTTAGTTCCTGGAATGACCAATGAAGAAACCCCTGCTCCATGGGAACCTTTTGTTTTTCCTTCTTATGGAAACATTGGTCCTCCTTACCTCGCTACTTTGAGCCTTCCAGGTCTCATAATTGGATTACCAGTGTGGTTGTTTTCTACTCAGGTAATCCCAAATGTAGTAAGTGCTTCGGTCGTAAGCACTCCCCCCCAAGAACATCAACCTCATATTGATCTTTCACCCTCTTCACCAGTAAGGTCTTCTTCGACTTCTTCACTTGCAAGGTCGCCTTCCATTCCATATTCTTCGTTGGGTGAAAGTTCTGAAGCTAGTAACCCGGTGAATAAGAAGAACAAGAAAAGAAAGATTAAGAAGAAAAAAGATAACCACTGTCAAACATGTTGGAAAACAATCGGTTACTGTTAACCATGCTAGGAGTGTTGATGATGTCAAGATCACCCAAACAACCCATAATCCCAAGTACCCTTGCAGGCTTTGTAAGGGTAGCCATCTTCGTAAGGAATGCCATAGTCTATTTAAGGTTATAGAAGCATGGTCTACACATCCTCGCCAACCTATGTCGTTAGCCTCTGAACAACATGTTGATGACCTCTCGTCAACTAGGCATGATATTGTTGGGAAGAAGAAAAGTAGAGTGAAGTTCCCATGTATGTTATGCAAAGGGATTATTCTCACTCACCTTTGTCTTCATATGGATGAAGCCTCAAAATTATTGGAAGACATGACTGTTTCACAGCCTCAACTTCCAGCTGCTTACCGTAAGCTTTCTCTCAATCCTCCAATAGTTGATGGAATGATCACTCCAGTCCCTTCATCGGTCAATTTGATTGATCATGTCGTCAATCTGGTCACGTCTTTAGTTGAACCAATTGACAAAGTGGTTGATCCGATACCATCCTAGGTCAATCCCACTCTCCCCCCAGAGAGTGAAACTAAAGTGGTTGATCTGATCCCATCCTCGGTCGATCCCACTCTCATGTCAGAGAGTGTAACCCATGTGGTCGATCTATTTCCATTTGTCGACCCCATTCTCTCCTTGGAGAATGAAACTCAAGTGGACGATCTGATCTCTCCATCGATCGATCCTACTCTCCCGCTAGAGAGTAAACCCAATACTGCCCATGTTTTTCTCATTGATATAGACTCTGTCGTGTTGAGGGGTATTCCTCCTTCTCCCATGGAACCCCCTCCCAATTATGAGGCCACCCATTTTGATTGGGGTGTGCTAACTGGACCTCGTCTTCCCTCTTACCTTCCTTTCCAGATTACAGTACAGGTTTGTGGTCGGGACGTTTCTCAAACGTTGATAGATGAAGGTTCGTCTGTTAGTATTTTGTCCTCTTTTTCTTGGTAATCTTTGGGTTGTCCTCCACTTGCGCTGGTTACGCAGAATCTATTAGCTTTTAACCGAAGAACTAGTCAACCTTTAGGGACCTTTCCTCAGTTTCCTGTAACTTTGGGAGGGAAAAATGTCTTTATTGACGTCATGGTAGTCCAAGACCCCTTGGATTTCACTTTACTCCCTGGGCGGGATTATGTTTATTCCATGAAAGCTATTGTGTCTACTCTTTTTCATGTGATATCTTTCCCTCACGATGGAAGAGTTGTGATTGTTGATCAACTTTCATTCATTGACCCCGCTTGGATTGCCTCCCTGAATGGTTCTTGTATGCAGACAGTATCACCCCCACCACAGGTCAATTATGTGGCATTGTCTCCCATGGCTTCGACTTCTGATGAATTAGATCCAGTAGTTGATATGGTAATCTCTTCAATAGGGTTGTTAGAGCCTGATTTCTTAACTCCTGTCGCGACCCTCGACATGGTGTCCTTCCAGAGTGTGTTTCTTCCTTCCAGTGAAGACCTCTTAGAAGCCATGACCGAGTTTCTCTCTTGACATGGTGTCATTCCAGAGCATTTTCCTCTTGGAATCCATGATCAAGACCACTCGAGGATAGTTTTTGGGTCTCTGTAACAACCTCATTAAAAAATGAAACAGAGGTTTTGAGGATAGTTTTTGCGTCTCTAAGGAAACATCGTTAAAAAATGAAACATAGGTCTTTGAGCATGGTTTTCTGATTTCAAGCTCATTAGAAAATGAAACCACTTGAGGATAGTTTTTGCATCTCTGCAGCAACCTCGTTAAAAAATGAAACAGAGGTTACGAGCATAGTTCTTGTTTCTGTGTCAAGCTCGTTAAAAAAATGAAACAGTTTTCCCCCTCTCTATTTGAGTCAAGTCCTTCGTCTAGTATTTGAAGCTTCATTTTATTCTCCTTTGCAGTTGGATGAAATGAAGCTTGGGGGGCATTTTCTCCAGCCTCTGGACTTCATGTTGAAGTTTGAGCTGCTAGCTTCTTAAACTGGGGGCTAAGTAACAACCATCTCTGTGTTATGCGTTGGGAAGTTGCAAGCATAGTTTTCTATGGTTCAAGCTTGTGTAAAAATGAAACCACCTACCTCAAGAATAGTTTCCTCTGTTTCAATCTTGTGTAAAAATGAAAGCAGGTCCAAGCACAATTTTCTCTCATTCAATCTTGTGTAAAAATGAAACCAAGTCCAAGCACAATTTTGTTTAGTTTTTAAGCTTGTGTAAAAATGAAAACAATCTCGAGCGTCGTTTTTGTCCGTTCTTGCACTCGTAAATATATGAGAACATGATCGAGCATACTTTTATCACTTTTTCGGGCTAAACAAGGTTATACGAAAAAGGAACCCCCCTGGAGTCCTCTTTAAGCTCTTTTCAGACTCTCCAAACATGAAAAGATTGTCGAGTGACCTTGCTATTTTCACGCTCGATAAAGTATTTGAAGTAAGCGTCTGGTGAGAAATAATTTATGTCTTTTTCAGTCTCATCCAGACTATTTTACAAAAAAGAAACTGAGAGAGTTCTCTTTTAAGTGTTTTTCCAAACTCTATAATACTGAAAAACCTTCGAGTTTTCTAGCTCTAGACTCGTTAAACAAACATTGCCAGACCCGTGATGGGACTGAACCACTCCTTCTTAGGGTTCGTTAAACATACTCCAAGGGACTCATCCAAAGGATGAGATTACATCAACAAGCATATGTTATCCTCCTCAATCTTGTGTAAAAATAAAGAGGTACTCGCTAGAAATGGTGGGGTGAAAAATTGGGAAAGAATTGTGTCTAAACCTGTATTCCATGAAAGAGTCTCTTTTGAACATGACACCCTTTCACTCGCCTTGAGTCTAGATTGGAAAATCCACTTGTCTCTTGATCATACTCCTATAAGATTACCAATTGGTCTGTGATCCTTGTTGTTGAGTCAGTATTTCCAAGACAGTTGTCGTGTCGTCAATATGTTCAAAAAGATGTCCAACCCAAAAAACCTTCTATTGCGTCAGCCATTTCTGCACTCCTTAATCCTTCTATTGTGTCGGCCATCCCTGAGTCAGTCCTGAATCACTTGTTACTCTGATCTACAACAAAAATTGTTACCTGTTTCATGTCATTGATGTGGGATACATTAAGGCCCTCCTGTGACAAGTCTTTTCCTATCGACTTCAACTCATTATCTAGGAATTAGACTTAGAAACTAATTGGTACCTTGGAACTTACGTGCCTCAATGGTAGGTTTCCTCACTTTCGACAGTGGGTTTTCATTATCGACCCTTGATTGAGAGATTTCGTCGAGTGTTCGACCTCAGCTCATTGATTAATATTTGTTGGATTGTACCAAAGTACCTTGGGATTCATTGACATTAATGGTGATTTTACTCGCACTTGTTAATGGTATACACTAATGACCGGTAATCAAGTGGTTTTTGCCATGTTCGACTTCAGCACATGTATTCACATGGTTAGATTCGTACTATAGAGTGGTGGAGATGAAGACCCTCGATATTTTATGATAGATCCAGGTTGCGTTGGAGTATATTCAGTGTACTGTTACATAGATCCACGTTGTATGTCTGGTGGCTATGTTCAAATTTGAGTCTTTAACACATAGATCCACAGTTTATTTTTGGTGGCTATGTTCAGATTTGAGTCATATTGGCATGGATCCACAGTGTATGTTTGGTGGCCATGACCTGTCTTACTTGACATGGATCTTCGCATGTCGACATTTATGCCTTGAGTCATTTGTATTCTGAGTATGGGAATTCCTACCTCAGTGATGATATATTATTGTACTGTATTTCCTTGTTTGTTGGTAAGTTTCCGACCGACTGTTTCTTGTTCCCTACACACACTCGACAAAGTATTTTCGCTATCACTCTGTTCTAACTTCATACTTTGAAGGGCTCTCTGTTACACATTATTTTCATCATCCCTATGACCATTAATGATGTAAACCTATATGTTGCCTTCAGAGGGGTCAGTGGCCTGAGTTCTTGAAGAGAGAAGGGAGAAGAACTTTTCCTGAGAAAAGAAGTTGCATTTTCCATTGTAAAAACCCTGTAAAAAAGGAAGTTCGCAGGTTGCTATATAGGCAGGGTGAGAGAATGACCCATTCTCGCAGGTTGCACCATAGCTAGGGTGCGATATGTTTGCAGGTTTCTCTAAAGCTAGGGTGAGAGAATTCATACATGTGGGAAAAATGAGAGTTTTCCTAAATGTTCTAGAAGGAGAAGATTCTATGGTGAGGTGGCATCCGAATGGTTTGGATCTTACTCGCTTTCATGATTTAGTGGGATCATCCTAACCTCCTCACCTTATCCTCTTCAAGTTATAAAAGGAAAGGAGTTCTCATGGATAAAGTTAGCTCGGTTAGCTTTAGAGATTTGTTGATTCTGTAGCTGATTGGTTTTGGTTGGCTTGGAAATATTAGCTTGGTTGGAGTGGCTTTGAGATTTTTTTTGTCAAGATAGATTGTGAATATTATCAGATCTGTGCTCTTAGAATTCTTGGAGTGAAAGTGTGTGGGGAACAAAGGATAGTTGGAAGGGACCTTACGACATCAAGGCCATGGTTGTAATCTCTCTTTCACATTTAATATGATACAGTAATATCATTCTTTCTTATAAAGATCGTTGTGTTTTATTGTATGATTCCTTGATCACATACATAGGTTTATATTGAGTTTATGCTATTACTATCACTTTGGTTGGTTGCATTCTTTTGTAGGATTATCATTGTATGAACGTTGGAACAGAGCTAGGATGGTGATAGCAAGATGAAGAGACATTTAAATGGTATGTTACTCATCCCTCTTTAGTTAGTAAATTCAATATCTAAAACTTAAGGAAAGTGTCATGTTATGTCTTGCTTTGTTCTAGATCCAGGTGGATCTAGGATGATCGATTAGTGTCCACACCTACGGATTTATCCAATAACAACAGAAGAGCAAAGTCTCACATAGTTTATTATGTTGAAGCTCATTGCATTCTATAGTTTCTTATTTCAAAGTTTAGATACACTCTCCCCTTATCGCTAACTCCTAAGAGACTTCGATATTAATTTTATGTTGACGCCATTTGCATTTTATTTTTTCATTTATTTATGCCTCGACTTTCTCGGAAGTCAGGGCACACCAACTCCTCGTTCTGCTCTGAGAGGATTTTTCCTATTTATCCTTCTCGGAGAATGGAAATTTAGGGTTTCATTGAGTCCTAAAATCAATATTCCTTCTTGTTCTTACCATGTGGTTGTGCGTTGAGGTCCACTATTGTAACAACCAAATATTTCTAAACATCACTAAGTTTCATAAGCAATTTATTTCATAAACTGAAACAATAAATTCATAACATAATATTGATATTCATAAAAGAAACTTCAGTAACTTAGATTTATCAATAAATAATGATTTCATGGAAGAATGAAATAAATACATAACTTAACAAATTACCTGGTTCTGATGCTAATTTATGTTGCCTTGTTGCCTTGTTGTTGCCTTCCTTCTACCTGATACACAGATCAACCCTACCACAAACAAAGAATAACTGCCCAAACCTACTGTCCTCCCTGCCAACTAGGAAAACTACCTATCTCCAGGATATCTACGGATATCCAGGCCCCCGTGCCTAAAAATTCCAGCAACTCGGTGCCTCAACTGATCAAAAACCTCAGTCAGAAACTCTCTACTCACAACAAATCTCTTGGTCCTCCTCATCCAGCCTCTGTTGAATCCCCCCCTCACGTAAACCTTCCTCCCTCCTTGTTCCTCCTTCACCGACCCATGCCTTTACTCCCTTACCTGCCCTCATCCTCTATCCTTGGGCCTCCTTTAATGTTTTTATCTTCTCGGGATTCATAGTCTATCCCTCTCTGCATACACAACCATTTTATAACATTTCTCATTGATCTCTTAAATTTATTTCTCAGGTCCTTAAATGTGATCTATAGTTAAAATATTACTTAGTTAACCACAATTATTTTCTTTAATTAATTTTACTTTATAATATTTAAACATTTATTCAACTGGGGTCGTTACATACACCCACCCTTCAAGAAACTTCGTCCCAAAGTTAAGGTATTTGATGGTACAAGGGAAAAGAGCATGGTTCACACATTCACAACAAGTAACTGGCATTATCAGTAAGTAAGTCAAGAAAGCTCATACATACTAGTGTATATGTTCAAGAAATGCATGTGTAGCTAGTACATGCAAGCCTCGTGCATATACTAATAATCAAACTGTCATCCTTAGTAATTTATGTATGTATTCAATCCAGTCAGCAAGACTAGTCTTTTATAAAAGACAACAATCATTCAATTGTTTGAGAAATTCTTTAATCACAATTATCCAGTTTAACAATTTTATTTTAAACAACTATGGTTTAGTTATGTAATAATGAATATCCATGTATACACATTTCTTTTTTTTTGAAGGGAAGACATCAATTCCACCACAAGACAATTCTCCACATTGTCTCAACTATTACTACTCATCCTTCCTCCCTAACCTACTTCCATATCCATTCCTATCCTTCCTCTGCTAGACTATCTTGGAGCGTCAACTAGATTGACCTAACTCCAAATAGAACCCATAAGTGGAAGTGTCGCTATCTCGACCAAACTTCCCTAGCAGGCAACTGACAGTCATCATCACACATCTTGGGGAGCGTGAACTAGCACCGTTCTCCCATGACTTCAGGTTTCAGAGGATACACGGTGGGAAATGCATCCACCCCTCCTAATCATATCTAGGGTCCACACCCTACAATGGAGGATACATGGTGGGAAATGCCTCCACCCCTCCTAACAGAACCAGGGTCAACACCCTACAATGGAACATACAGAGGCACTGTGTTGCTGGAAGTTTTATCATTGTTTATTCATTTTTGGGCAGTGTTAGTACCGAAATCATGCACTAGTCCTCATATCATAGCAATGCATCCAAATCAATACAAATTTCACATACATTATTCATACCATAATGTTTCTCGGTTAGTGGCCCCAATATCCACTTTCATCATTATTATCTCTTTGGCTATTTCATAGCCCATAATCTGCAGGTTAGTCTGTAACAGAAACTCATACATTTCTATGCATTATCATCATGTAATTGCATACTATCATCATTTCAATTTGGTATCCCCGTACCGATGCATTAACCTCAAAGTTTTTGAATTAGAATTAGATTTCATAATATCCCATAATTCAAATTCGTCACCCATTCACAAGATTATCATTTACCCAAAATAGATTTCATCGTATCCGACATCATTCTAATAGTATTCAAACATTCAACAATTTCACTTTCTCACAATATGTCGCATCATATACATCATCGTCAATAGCATTTAAACATTTGTAAAATTTACATTCACATAATAGACCGCATTACATGCATTATCATCAACAATATTTTAAACATTCATTACAGTTCATAAGTTTAAAGTTTATGTGTATCACTTAATAGTTTCACTGTGGCTAGGAAATAAAGTGTATAGGCCTCAGGTAATCCTGGCTGTCTAAGTCAAAAGGTGGTGTTACATACACCCCACCTTTGAGAAACATGTTCTCGAGGTGGTCAAAATAGTGAGGGGTAGTCTCGCTGTAGTGTCTCGACGTCCTCCCAAGTACCAGATCCTGGAATATACTTGTCCCACTGGACCTTAACTTGATCTACTAGACTGTTTCTGAGATGTCAGACTCTACGGTCCAGTATGCGTAATGGTTCTACCGTGAGGGTTCCCACGTCCGATACCTGCAATTCTTTCCAATTTAGTTTATGTGATTCATCAACAACATAATGATGTAAAACAAATACATGAAATACATTATGAGTTTTATGCAAGTGGGGTGGCAGTACGAGATGATAGGCAACGGGTCCAATTTTCTCTTGGACCCTAAATGGCCCTATAAACTGAGGTGACAACTTTGTCCCCTTCTCGAACCATATGGTACTCTTATTAGACCTGATACGAATGAAAACCTGGTCCCCGACTTCATAACTTTGGTCGGTCCTATGTGCATCCACATAACTTTTATGTCTATCGTGTGCTTCCTTTAGTCTCTGAATGATCTCAATCACCTGTTCCTCCATTTCCTAAATCAATTCTGGCCCAACTATTACTGGTCTTCTAGTCTATCCCAACTCAATGGAGTTCTACATGGCCTCCCATATAAATCTTCGTAGGGTGGCATTCCGATGGAACTATGATAACTGTTATTGTAGGCACACTCCACCAATGGTAGGTACTTCTCCCACTAGGTTTGATTATCCATTACATACATCCTAAGCATGTCTTCCATGACTTGATTTACTCTCTCTGTTTGCCCATCTGTTTCGGGATGGTAAGTTGTGCTTAAGTTGAAATGAGTCCCCAACACTGACTGTAAACTTGTCCTGAATCTAGAAGTGAATCTGGAGTCTCTATCTGAAATGATATTCTTTGGTATCCCATGCAAACGGATAACCTTGCTTATGAACACTCGTGCCACATCAGTGCCATCGTAGATGTCTCTAACCGGAATGAAATGAGCACTCTTGGTTAACTTGTCCACTATCACAAGAATGGCATTGTGTCTATGAGATCTGAGAGGCAACCCTACAACAAAATCTATTGAGATGACTTCCCACTTGGACATAGGGACATCATGTGGTTGTAGGAGGCCTGCCAGGTGATGGTGATCAACCTTCACTTGTTGACATTCTAGGCATCTGGCAATGAAATAGACTACATCACGCTTCATGCCTACCCAAAAGAAGAGTTTTTTCATCTCCACGTACATCTTCTTCACACCCGGATGTGCGCAATAAAGTGCTCTATGGGCTTCCTTCAGTATGATGCTTCGAATATCCCCATTCTCCGAGATGTACATCCTTCCTCGATATCTCAAAAATCCGTCTATTTTTAGATTATATCCTTCATACTTTGGGTCTATCTGCCTCCCTCTCTAGAGGTTTGAAGTAACCTTTAAATACCAAATGTCTCCTAGTAGTTGTGTCAACACATGTTCCCTCAGACTGACCTTTAAGGGTACCAAGGAGAAGATACGTGGTCTCCTACTCAAGGCATCTGCGACCACATTTTCCTTTCCCTTTATGTAAAAAATACCAAAATCATACTCACGCATAAACTCACTCCATCGCCTTTGCCTGGTATTCATATCTCTTTGAGTGAAGAGATGTTTTAAACTTTGATGGTCCATCTTGAGCTCAAAGTTTCGTCCCACAAGTTAGTTCCTCCAAAGTTTCAGAGCTAGCATTACAGCTGCCAAATCTAAATCATGAGTCACGTATAACTCTTCATTCTTCTTCAACTTCCTTGATGCATAAGCAATCACTCCTCCATCCAGCATTAGCATGGCCCCCAACCCTTGTTTCGAGGCATCCGTGCAGAGCATAAAGTCCTTTTCCATATCTGGCACTCGTAGAATTGGCGCACTAGTTAGTAACCTCTTAAGCTCAATGAATGCACTATCACATTCTTCTGTCCATTCATACCTGACCCCCAAGCATTGCAAAGTGGTGATGGGTTTCGCTATTTTTGAGAATCCTTCCAAAAATCTCCGGTAATAACCCGCTAGCCCCATGAAACTTCTCACCTCATGGGCATTTTTTGGCACTGGCCATTCTAGAATGGCCTTTACCTTTTCTGGGTCCACTGAGATTCCTTCGCCGGAAATGATATGACCTAAATAGTGGATCTCTTTCTGGAAGAAGTAACACTTCGACAACTTCCCATACAATTTTTTCTCCCTAAGGAAAGACAACACTATTCGCAAGTGTTCCTCGTGTTCTCTTTCATTCTTGGAATAGATGAGAATGCCATCTAGAAAAACTTGTACAAATCGATCTAAGTATTTCTGGAATACGTTGTTCATGAGGCTCATGAATACTGCTGGCACATTAGTCAATCCGAAAGGTACCACAACAAACTTGTAATGTCCAAACTGAGTTCGAAAGGCAGTTTTTGGGATATCACCTTCCTTAATCCTTAACTGATGATACCCAGATCGCAAATCGATCTTTGAGAATACTGCTGCTCCCTTCATCTGATCGAAGAGGTCATCTATTCGTGGAATTGGGTAACTATTTTTCATTGTATCATGGTTCAAGTCCCTGTAGTCTATACACAGTTGTAAGGATCCATCCTTCTTCTTTACAAAAATTACCGGTGCACCCCAAGGTGAGACACTGGGCCTTACTAGCCCTAAGTCTAGTAACTCCTTCAACTGAATTTGCAATTCACATAGTTCCAGCACCGTCATTTGATACGGAGTCTTGGATATTGGTTCCGCACCAGGTTTTAGCTCAATAGTAAAATCAATCTCCCTCTCAGGAGGTAACCCTGGTAACTCGTTTGGAAAAACATCCTGAAATTCTAACAAAACCAGGTACTGATCCAATGAGGGTCCGTTCCTTTCTTTCACTGCCTCCACTACATAAAGTTGACACCCTTGTATCAAGCATCACTTGACCTTCATAGTTGATATAAAGCGTAATGACACTTTTCTCTGTACACCTTGGATATCTATTGGTCTTCCTTCATCATCAATACAAAGCACCCTCTTTGTGAAACAATCTACCAAAGCTCGATGAGCTGCTAACCAATCCATTCCAATGATTAGGTCATACGCCCCAAGAGCAGTGACCTATACCTTCAACCTGGTAGTGCACACTCCTAGGTCTACTATACAATTATCGACACTTGGTCGTACAACTTGTTTGTCCCCCGAAGCCATCTCGACTTGTTTAAAGTCATTGTGCTCATAGGCTGCCAGCCCACTCTTTTCTAATGCAGATATTGAAATGAAACTATCTGTCGCACAAGAATCAAACAAAATCTTAACATTGATATGATTTAGCGTACCTGATGACTCCACCATGGTGGATTGATGTTCGTCCTGGCGGTTATTAACCGCTCCATAAATCTGGTGGTTGCTACTTGACCTCCCCATTGGTGCCTTTCCTTCTCTATGCACAAACCCTGATTGTAATTATCGACAGTCCCGTTCGTAATGGGGTCCTTCGCATATCCAACAGGTAATACGAGATTGAACCGGTGCACTGTTATGTGACTGGTTCCGAAATGAGTTCCTTCCCCTGGAACCCCTGCCCCTACTAGTTGTTCCCCGAGATGTTCGTGGACCTGTTTGCACTGTTGGCGATGAACGAGATGCTGCACTAGCTTCCATTGAAATCCATGCAGCTACTGTCCTTGGCATGACTCTGTTACCATAAGGTGGTGGCCTTGAGCCCCCTCCCCTAGGAAATGTCCTCGAGGTATTTCCTACAAATCTAGGGCAATGCGTAAATGCCTATCTTGTACCCCCTGTTAAGTTCATGTGTTCTTCCACGTAATGCCCATTTTCTACTGCCTTCACTACTGAAGACTGTTTCCACATCCGCACCATAGCTCTTATCTTCGGGTTCAATCCATAAACGAAGTGCTCTGCCTGTCACCGGTCATTGTCCATATATGAAACATACTTGACCAGTTCCATAAACCTGATCTCATATTCTTCTATAGTCCTGTTTCCTTGTACTAAGGTATGAAATGCCCTTATCTGTTGTTCCTCGTAGTATGCTGGTAGATATTTCCTTCGGAACCTCTCCTTGAAAAGTTCCCAAGATACTGTGTCTGGGGTAAGGTGTATTTTTATCTCCAAGTTGCCCCACGAGTTCAAGGTGTTGTCTCTTAACTGAAAAATTGCGATCTTTGCCTTTGAATTGGACGCATAGTCTCTTAAGAAAAAACACCTTGTCATGCCTTCCAACCATGCTTCCGCACGTTCACTGGCGCGACCTCCGGCAAACTCCGGAAGTTTGATCTTCTGCAACTCTCACGTGATGTCTTTAGGTGGAAATTGTCCCCTTGAATTCCTTGATGCTTTTGGATTACCTGTTCCAGACGGTGGGAGTTCCACTTCAGTCCCCGTTGGTTGGCACCCCTTTAAAGTCTCGTTAATGGCTTCCAACGAGCGCAGTATGAAAGCTAGTTCGGGAAATGGTGGTGGTGGCGCTGGTGGTGTTGGTGGTGTTGGTGGTGTTGGTGGCATTGGTGGTGCCCATGAAGACGCTCCCCTGCCTCGACCCCTTCAAGTCCTGACCATCTTGTATGAATTAACCTGCATCACCCCAAAGTTGTCCAGGTGATATCAAGGACGTTTCATATTTGTTCTACTTAAACTTAGAAACAGGGTTAGGTGTAATTCTTCTTTACTTGTCTGTAAACAGACATTACTCCATCATGGGACTAGCTAGGTTTGGGTTAGGATTAAGCATCTAAGCTTGGTTAACATCAAATTTTAAGGTAGATTAACCTTACACTTAAATAAAATAATTAATTTAAAATTATTATTACACTAATTTAACCCAAATTAACTTTACTTTAATTTATACTAACTTGACCTTATTTATATATAAATTATTTATACTAAATTATTTATTTTAAATTATTCTTTACAATTTAAAATATATATAAAAATAATTAAACGTACACACAAGGATTCAGGCATGCATGGGTCCCACGTGCTCGTCTAGCTTCCTCAAGCTCCCTCATATCTAACCCCCAAATTCTACACATGTCAGCTCTTTGAATCCTTACGCATCCTTCTCAATCACTGAGACCCTCCTTGTGTCATTCTTTCTCCTCCACAGATCTTCCTTTGCTCTGTTCATATGTTTCCTGGATTTCCCTTGTCATGGCTCACATCCTCACCATTGTTTTGAGCAGTTCGCTAGCGTTGGTTATTGTTGGATCCGCTGCAGTTCGTTTTGCAGAAACATAGTATATTGGTGTGGTCACTGACAAGGTCCAGGACTCAGAGTCTAGTCTTTTTGAAATGTTGGGAACCAATCCCTTGTCTGTATACTTTGTGGAGTTCTCCCTCAGGTATGGTAAAAGGTATAGTTCAGTCTGCCAGCTTATGCACAATATCAGTACCTCCGTGAATAACGCGGGGTTAATCGAATCAAGAAATTACATAACCCTTCCTTATACTGTGGTAATGGAAGGTAATTTCCTATATTTTTTTTTGCAGTGTGAAATATAATGATTTGCTTGTAATTCCAGCTTTGTATGGATTTTGGTGTTCTACCTTCGGTTTATTTCTAATATATATAATTTTTTTTTATTCATCTGTGTATGCATGTTGTTATATGTGTAAATATATATAGTTTTATGGGTATACAAGATCATTCAATTTCATCAACCGAGCCTAAGTGGATCTTTGGATTTTCTCCGGAAATCATTGGTCAATATCCGACCCTCAGGTCTTTCCCATTTCTTCACGGCCTCTGCCCGGGACCGTGCCCAAATTTCCCCCTAGGAATCCTGTTTATCGGGCTTCGGGGTTTCATAATCCCCAATGTCGACAATTTCTATTCTTTCAAACTCCCGATTCCCAATTCACCGATACGGCACTTTATGTGCTAGCCCTCCAGGCTAGACATCCCTCTCATACGACCGTCATTCCATGTGACCCTAGCCCTATCCTACATCGGAGTGTCGGGGTTTTCAACACCCTGATACCTCTTTCCACGGGATCCGCGATCCCTGATATGCTGATGCACTTCCTTGCGACTTTAGCCCCTCCTGGCTATGTTCTGGGTGCATACGACCCTTTTCCATGTGACCACCGTCATACTCTCTGTCAGGATTTGGGGTTTCGCGACTTCCGCTATCACGAACTTTTGCCCTTGCAGTCTCCCGATTACCGATATACCAATGAGGTACTTGTGCGTTAACCCTTTGGGATAAACTCTTGGTCCATATGACCATTATACCACAAGGCCACAGCTTTGTCCCTTATCGGGGTTTCAGATATCGCAATATCAAATTGCATGAACCCCGTGTCTACGGGATTCCCGATGTCTCGATACCCGATATGCCTCTTCCTTGCATGTTATCCCTTTCGGCTATACCAAGGTGCATGTGACCTGCACCTATGTGACCTTAGTCATACTGCTCGTCGGAATTCAGGGTTTTCTATGCTGAGACACACATGTCCTATGGAATTGCGAAACTCCGAATTCCGATGCATGGTAACTTCGGCTACCCCTCCGAGCTATGCTCTCGGCCCACATGACCGTTTCCCCATGATCACAACCTTCCCTCCTTTCGGGGTTTCAGAGTTTGCAGTTTTGTAGTGCGTGGACACTTTGTCCACGGAATTCGCGATATCCCTATCCACGATGCGATTAAGTCTTAATTAAACATTCCTTAATTAATTCCTTTAATGAAGGGTTAAGAGTTAAGTTAATTACGTCGGGCTTTCGGGGTTCGCGATTTCGTAGTGTATGGACACCTTGTCCACGAAACTCACGATATCCGGATTCGTGATGCAATCTACCACCTGTCCACTATTGACCCTTCCGTGGGCCCCATTGTCCCTTGACCCATTGGGAAATCATGTTTCGCGCTTTCATAGTGCATGGATACTTTGTCCACGAGATCTGCGATTTCCCGATCCCTGATGGCCTGATGGACGACCTCCTATCGAGACTTTTCCCGATGGCTCTGATCACTGCCACACGTCCCAAGAATGAACGGTCCTGATCGCTTCTCGTTGTTTCGGGGTTTTCAATACCCATGTGCCTATGTCCACGAAATTCCCGATTCCGTGATCCCCAACTTTCTTTGGATCTACGAAAAGCATCCTAAATGGATGGACGGTCAAGGTTAAGCCTTGGAATTTGCCCAAACATCAACCCAAAAGCTCTTATCGGTGTGAGTCTCGATGGCTCAAACGCCGATGGCTCTCTGATGGTTGCCACCTGTCCCAATCAGATGGACGAATCGGATTGTATCGGGGTTTTCACCACGGATTCCCCGACCTCTTGCCCACAGAACCCTCGATTTTCCGACTCTCTTTAGATCTCTACCACGTGTCTCACCCTGATGGACGACCCAGATCTGATCTCGCTATTTCAAGACTTAAAATTTCCCGAATTCCTTGACCTCGTGAATCCCGATTTCGCGAACGCTGATATCCAGATGAATTCACACATCTCGTCGGGATTTCTCCTCCTGTATCCCTTGAGGGCTTAACTCCCTCGCAACTCCTTGTAGATCCGACGACTATCGGGTATCCACCCAAGATCTGATGGTTCAGATTCGTTCTCCTATGTAATAGACAACTCTCCTTCAGGATAATGATTAGTTGCATGAAACTCTACGCGGTGTAAAAATTTCTCTCTTTGGCACGGTTAAAATTTATTTTGGCCTATTGTTCTTGAGATTTTTACATTATTTAAAATTTACTGAGACTAATACAGGCAAGTAGTTTACACACTTCTTGCATCCCTTCTGAATCCCCTTTTCCTTCTGCACATTAGCAGTTCCTCACTTACGTAAGTTCGAGATGAAGTAGTCCTTTCCCAGGTCCTGCGAATATCCTCTTGCATTTTATTTAGTGTAGTTCGTGTAATTATTGAATCTTACCAGCTTCAAGCCTTAGACAAAAGTTTCCCTCGACATTTACATCGATTTTAGGTGTCTGTCTTACTCGAAACTTCATTGACAAATATTGCTCAAATAAAATTAAGTTATCACTTCTCTTTTTTTTTTTGTGCTTAATAGCTTTATCCGGCTGCTTTAATGGTAGTCATTTCATGGGAAGTGATCCTTCAAACTATCTAGTTTGCTGCCACTTATTTTAAAGGGTGTTCCTTTAAATATTCAGACTAAGGTTGTATTATCCATTCATGATTCAATTAAAGGATATTGCCTAAAGTTGTTGCTTGTGATATATGAGATTATTTTCTTGGGTAATGTAGGGGTGCTACCTGTATATTTTCGGATACTATATCAGTCATATTGGTCAAACTGAACATGTTTTGTTTGTATTTTAAGAGTGGTTGGAGTTAACACTCAGGGTTTTGTCCCTCAGGCCCAGATTTCGAACTAAGACGCTCTAATACCATATGTAACAACCAAATATTTCTAAACATCACTAAGTTTCATAAGCAATTTATTTCGTAAACTGAAACAATAACTTCATAGCATAATATTGATATTCATAACAACAACTTCAGTAACTTAGATTTATCAATAAATAAGGATTTCATGGAAGAATGAAATAAATACATAACTTAAATTACCTGGTTCTGATGCTAATTTCTATTGCCTTGTTGCCTTGTTGTTGCCTTCCTTCTACCTGATACACAGATCAACCCTGCCACAAACAAAGAATAACTTCCCGAACCTATTGTCCTCCCTGCCAACTAGGAAAACTACCTAGCTCTAGGATATCTACGGATATCCTGGCCCCCATGCCCAAAACCTCCAACAACTCGGTGCCTCAACTGATCAAAAACCTCAGTCAGAAACTCTCTGCTCACAGAAAATCTCCTGGTCCTCCTCATCCAGCCTCCGTCGAATCCCCCCCTCATGTAAACCTTCCTCCCTCCTTATTCCTCCTTCACCGATCCATGCCTTTACTCCCTTACCTACCCTCGTCCTCCGTCCTTGGGCCTCCTTTAATCTTTTTATCTTCTCGAGATTCATAGGCTATCCCTCTCTGCATACACAACCATTTTATAAAATTTCTCATTGATCTCTTAAATTTATTTCTCAGGTCATTAAATGTGATCTATAGTTAAAATATTACTTAGTTAACCACAATTATTTTCTTTAATTAATTTTACTTTATAATCTTTAAACATTTATTCAACTGGGGTCGTTACAAGTATCGAATGCTTAAGAAATTTTTTTATTAGATGTGTTTCAACTCTGTGTGTAACACTCTATACTACTTCTTGTTCTTTCTCTTTGTGGCAAGTTGAGTCCACCCTTCTATACTCTTACTCTGACTCTTAACTAGCCCTTACACAAGAAGTTAAAACATGTTTTGGTTTGAGTAATATAAATAAATTTGTTTAGGGTGCTCTCGTATAATCCATAGGAAAACACGTTACAGTATAAGACACTTTGAATGGATAGTTCTATGTATAATATGAAAGGACTATTTTCCTTCGTCGAGTGATATTCAATTGATTTCCTTGTGTTAAGAATATTATAGGTGCAATGCGACCTCTGAGGTCTGGTTATGAAATATCTATATTGACTATGGTACTGTCATTACTTTCCGCATTTCAAATTCTATAAGGTGTAATTTCAACGGTTAGATATAGTATCAGTTCAATGTGTAGGGTTTATAGTGGGTCTTTGTACATCATGGTTTATGTCATCTATATGTTAAAGAAAGACTAGCCCTGTCGACTATTTCATTTAATTTAATTTCGTTGACTGTTGTAGAAAAAAAGGTTTTCCTCTTGTTGGTTTTGTTCTTTTAAGATTGGTTATAAGTCACTAATGATGGGCCTTGTTGATGTGAGGTACCCATTAGGGGGTTACTGCACCATCCTCCCTCAGCTCGGACGTCTCTCCAGCTATCAAGTGAAAATGCACAAATACGAGCCTGCATGCTGAAAGTTGAGTATCTTCCTGGATGATGCAGGAGCATCCACACCTCATCAAGTGAGCTAGCGCGTGGAGAAAATAAAAGACAGCTAGAAAGCGCCAGCATTCAAACTTTGAAATATTTTGATATTTGGTGCGCGAAACATTAATGCATTGGAGTAATGAAGTGCACTTGTACATTGTAACGGACTTTGAGTAGATAAGCTCTCGTCCTTTGGTAGCTGAGGAATTTATTGGATTTAATGTAAGTAGATAAATTAATTAAGTCTAGATTAGACAGTTTTGCTTTCGAGAGGGAAAATGGAATATAGGCACCCTCCTTTGTATTATTGTGATTTAGTATGATTGGAAGCAGCATTAGCATTCAGGAGCAAGAGGAACAGAACAGAGAACTGGTGAATAATCCCCATGTACAGATATTGAATTAATAGGAAAGATTTGATTCAATTCCATGGCTGTGATTTTTCTCTGTGTGTTGTTGATATTATGTTCTTGCTTACTTGCTTCTTGTTATGCTTTCATTGTATATGATGCATATGTAATTTCATGGCAGATTAGAAATCTGGGAGAAAGACGAGAATGAGTTTCAAATGTTTCTCTGTCTAAAGCCAGGAGATTCCTGCATAGAGTGCAGTGGAATTCATCTGCATAGAGTGCGTTGAGGAGGCTGGACAGTTAAAATCTCATTCTTGTTCGCCCAGAAATTGTGTTGGGTTATTCGAACCGTGCAGGTGAAGTGCATGTTTGATTGTAGTCTCAGAGGCGAGTCTGAGGAAAGTGAGACGAGGAATTCTGTCGTAGGGAGTGCATAGAGTCCGGATGAACTCAACACTTCGATATTTGTTGAAGTTCGAGAGTGAGTGATCCGAAATCGGATTCAGAAGCCTGTCAGGGCATGAAAAATGCTCAAAAATGAAAGTGCTCGGAATCCGATGAAACCAACACCAATGCGTCCGGCTTGTCTTCCTAATTCCGGTGGTATAATTTTTTTTTTCAAAAGGAGTCCGTATGCGAAAGTTATCGCGTTCTGATCGGAAGCCCAAACAGGTAAAAAGTCAAAGGTCAACTGGTAAAAAAGTCAACGCTGACATCAGCATGTTGACTATGCAGTAGATGACGTGGCACTGTCTGGTTGATAGTGATTGGGCAGGTTTTCTGATAGGGCAGACATGTGGCAGGCAACTGGACCAGTCAATGGTTGACAAGTGGCATTTGTTCGTCGAATGGGAAAGTGCCACGTGGCACCGAGTCATCAGTCAATGTGGTATGTTTCAAAAAAAGTTTTGGGGTCCCTAGGTTTTGAACCCATGACCAACCACTAAGCCTAAGTGCCTTCACTTTAGTCCTATAACCATTGCGCCCAAATTAATTTATGTTATTAAAACCCACAATATTAATTATATTGTATGGTTATGAGCATAAAGGAGGAGAGGGGCCAGTGCTTAGCCCTTTGGGCTAAGCGCTTGGCCATATGGAGTCCATATAAACTTGCCAAAGGAGCGCGCACCCAAGACTAAGGGGCTAAGCCCGAATTTAACCAATTTATGGTTATAAAGTGGGTTTTTCCAACCACTTTTGAGTTTTTAATGTAATTAAACTCATTTTTAATGTAATTAACTCATTTTTAAGGGTTATTGGGAATTTTTAGAGCCTAAATCCGTGGAGGAAGTTGGAGATGGAAAACTAACTCCCCCACTATTTAACCAAGGCTATTTTGAGGCCAAGGGGACAGCTTTTGAGAGAAATTCAGATCAGAGATGCTAAGGCAAGCCAAGTCAAAGCCAGTTTGAGGCAGGGAGACCATTGAGGAGGAGATGCTGTCGGACGATTTCTGAGAGCTTCAAATATCCGTTTGAGGTGCCGTCTTTTGTGCAAGATTCTAGAGATCTGGGCGAACATGACTAGATCAGTCTGGAAGCCATATGGCATTGTAATGATGTACCATTAAGCTTTCAAATATAAATAAAGAAGCGTCTCTCACAGAGAAAAGGCCCGGAGACGTAGGCAAAGTTGTGCCGAACTCCGTTATCAACCTGTGCATTTATGGTTTGTTGTTTTTTCATTTCATTTTAGATCTGAAATTATGTTAATGGTTGTGTAATTCATCTCTTTTCTCACTCTTTCGTTAAGTTTCCCAATGTTTAATAAAAGCATGCAAATAAAAACTCATCCATAAGTCATTTCGAAAAATCCTGACGGATCAAGTGGTATCAGAGCTAGTTGACGTTTGGATTTGAGTTTTGCATGTTAACCAGGGAAGAGCACATATCAAGGAGGAAAATGGAATCTACAGGAGGACTTTATCAAGACGAGAAGGAGTTCAGAGATTCGGTGTTTTCCATGGCCGATATGGTGAAGGTGTTGTATGAAGAAAGGTGAAGATCAGCATGGAAGGTATAATGGTCATGTTTTTGATTATTCTCCTTTTGATTATAACAAGAATAATCAAGTAAACCGGAACTTTTGGAAACTTTATCCATGTGCTTATTGTCATTCACCTAAGCATTGTGTTGCCAAGTGTTGGAAGAGACAAAATTTGTATAGGAAACCTATGTCATCCAGGAAGGAAACACGACATAAAGGCTCAAGGCCACAACGAAAGAAGGAGAAGGTTAAGCAAGTCTGGATGCCGAAAACTCGTTGTACATTTTGCAAAAAGAGTGGACATCAAAAGGCTAGTTGTTGGAAGCTTAATCCAGAGCTTCGTCCAAAGAAGGGAAAGAGGATTTTTCATGCACCCACGAAGGAGGACGGATTACCAGCGAAGCAAGAAGAACACTGTGAAGGAAAGAAATCAGTCACTTGGTTCTGCCAGAAGTGGATGTCTCAACTTTATTGTGTTTTGCTTCCCCTGATGTAATCATATTTCAGAGACAAAGAGAAAGACAGGTGGCCTATCTCGAGCTTGTTGAGTGGTCAGTAACCTTTTGGGGACCAAAAGGTCTATTGTTGGGAGGTGTGATCCGAAATTGGATTTAGAAGCCTGTCACGGCATGAAAAATGCTCAAAAATGAAATTGCTCGGAATCCGATGAAACCAACACCATTGCGTTTGTCTTGTCTTCCTGATTCCGGTGGTATAATTTTTTTTGTCAAACGGAGTCCGTATGCGAAAGTTATCGCGTTCTGATCGGAAGCCCAAAAAGGTAAAAAGTCAAAGGTCAACTCGTAAAAAGTCAACGCTGACATCAGCATGTTGACTGTGCAGTAGATGACATGGCACTCTCCGACTGATGGTGATTGGGCAGGTTTGCTGACAGGGTAGACATGTGGTAGGCAACTGGACCAGTCAATGGTTGACAAGTGGCATTTGTCCGTCGAATGGGAAAGTGCCACATGGCACCCAGTCATCAGTCAATGTGGTATGTTTCAAAAAAACTTTTGGGGTCCCTGGGTTTTGAACCCATGACCAACCACT